>PVJC01003811.1:0-67745 GCA_004026665.1 Murina feae | reverse complement strand
GTGGTACATCTACACAATGGAATACTATGCTGCTGTAAAAAGGAAGGAGTTCTTAGCATTTGCAGGAGTATGGATGGAGCTGGAGAACATAATCCTAAGTGAAATAAGCCAGTCAATGAAAGAAAAATACCACATGTCCTCACTCATCTATGGATAATAATAACCATTATAAACTGGTGAACAACAATAGATTCAGAGGTAGAGCAACATCAAACAGACTGTCAAATTACAGCAACAAGGACAGGGACGTTGGGGGGGGGGGGGTAACAGATCAGCCAAGGGACTTTTGTGTGAGAAAAAAAAGAATGTTACTTTCCTTCTGAAAAAAAAAATAATCTCTCCACTTATAAAAACCTTAAAGAGATCTCACAAGTCCATTAATTATTCACTCAAAAGAATAAGCATCCAGAGATTATTTGAGTTCCTCAACAACCACTGGCAATTTTATTTTTTGAATACCGGTTCCTTAAATATTTCTTGAGGCAAATGAAAGCTAATTTTCTTAAGAATCTAGACTTTTTTTCCCTAAATATTCTAGTTACAGAGTTTATTACAGCCATAGCTAAAGATCCTCCATAATTCTTTTTTATAAAATATATTTTACTGATTTTTTTTTTTTACAGAGAGGAAGGGGGAAGGATAGAGAGTTAGAAACATCGATGAGAGAGAAACATCGATCAGCTGCCTCCTGCACACCCCCCATTGGGGATGTGCCCGAAACCAAGGTACATGCCTTTGACTGGAATCGAACCTGGGACTTCTCAGTCCACAGGTTGACGCTCTATCCACTGAGCCAAACCAGTCAGGGCATAATTCTTATATATTACTTCATAATACATTCAAATGAAGGGTAGATGTGACTTCGTAATTTCTTTGTATTGTAATTCAAATTGTAAATCAACTCCCACTCCCTAACAGGGATCTAATATAACCCTGAGGTCCAATGCAAATACAACTGAACCATGGTACTCAAGCCCAGGTTACTTTTATCCTAAGTGGAGTCTTTGTTTCTTGCCAATAAAAGTCTTACAAGGATCCCAGGCCCCTCTTCACGAGGAGGCAAAGGATAATGTGATCTTTAGATTCAGATATACAGGGTGTCCCCCCAAAATGTATACACACTTTAACAGCTGATAGCTCAATTCTGAAAATGAAATGTATTTTAATAAACACTGTCTTTATAATTATTTAATGTATGTGTATACATTTTGGGGATACCCTTATATGGGTGAAATGCGGGCTTCACTCCATTCTATTGTGAACCCTTGGGTGAGTCTTTTCTCTCTCGTAAGTCTTAGTTTCCATGTCTGCAAAACTGAGAATACGGATCTCATAATTTATGAAGGAGAGTAAATGCCCATATTGTCTATAAAAATCCTGGCATGCAGTAGGCACATAATAAACAGTAGTGACTGTTAACTATAATCACCTTCTAACATGTTACTTCTTCTTGTTACTTCCTGCTAAAAAACCTAGAATGAGTCTCTCTGGCCACATCAGATTAAATATAATTTTTCCCATTGTGCTTTTAATGCTTTCTCTATTCTGGTCCAATTTCAAATCCTGTCCCAGGATCCCAGGTTGGAAAGCATAACTCGAGTCAGTCCAATTTCCTTTTGACCTCTTTCACTCAACATGCCAATTCCTGGGTGTTGCCCCTGTTCTTTTTTTTTTTTTTTCTTGTTATGTCCTTTACCCTTCTGCCAGGGCCTGCCCCTTCCTTAAGGTTTCAGCCCATGTCCCATCCACTTTCTCTTCAAAAGAGTCCCTTGAGAAATCTAGCCTATTGCTTTCTTCTCTAGGTCCTAATGCCAGCTCTCAGAGGAACTGGGAAAAGGATGGAATTTGCCTGTAATGTATATTCCCTTTTCTCTAGCAGAGCCTGCTCTTCTTTCTATGTAATTCTACCACTTCAGGCGTACACTTTATACTGTAATGGAGAACACTACTTAAATATGAAAATAATTTTCTTTTCCTTTGAAGTCACTCAAATCATAGTCCAAAGAAAAGATGAATTTATGTTTGTGCAGATTATCTTGATTTCAGCTAAGTTTCTTACTGGCACACTGGGTTCCCTTCTGCTTCATGGAAGATAAAAGAAGTATCACAAAAATCTTATGAACTAAATAGCACAAATAAATTAAATATAATACCACAGTGTGATGTATTTTCTCCCAGAGCATATTAATGAATGGGTCTATTAACCAGGAAGGAGATCTTTAGTAATATGCCACAGGAATCTGATATGAGCCATAGACCCTGTCCTGTTCATTAGGGACACTGTGCTGCAGTGTAGCAATTCTTGAATATAGATTCCTGGCTTCTACCCCAGACCTAATGAATGAGATATTCTTGGGAAAACCCTAGGAAATATATAATAGTTTCTCATGTGACTTCTTATGCACCAGGAACCATAAGAATAATGGCAAAAGCATGTACTTCAAAATCAAATATCTAGATTCAAAGTTTGTCTCTGTTTCTTTCTTTGTATGTGACCTTGAACCTCTCTGAGACTCAATACCAATATTTCTTCATGGTGAACATTAAGCAAGGTGACATATATATGTATAGTATCTGGCATATAACAGGCACTCATTAAATAGGGGCCACTTATCCTAATTTGGATGACCACCCAAAAGAAATACTTATCAAATCCACGGTTGCCACACATTGGGAAAGAGAGTAGATACAACAAATGCTAAAATGACCTTGAGTCCTGGACCACTGGGCCAGACACCCACAATGTTAACACTGCTAAGATTAGACAGTGGATTTAGACTGCAATATCAGTGGCTTAAGTAAAGGGTAGAGGTCCTGTGAGATAACAACAGACAAGAGAACAGGTGACAGACAAAAGAACACTCAAATTTTGTTGATTTCAACTTGAGTAACAGACAAGTGTCTGATTTAAACAATTTTAGGAATAGGGAATTAGGAAGTTAGGGGGATACTAGCAAATCCAACAATCTTATATATCTTCCACCATTCCTAGTATTTTCTTCATAGAAAAAACACACATCTCAAAGGCATTTTGAACAAATAAATAATAACGTGTGATGCCAATAAAAGGGCAATATGATCTTGGTCTGTATTAACATTAATAATGGTGTAACATCTAATATTATCATGTGCTTATCACATGCAATATAATATGCTAAATGTTTTACATTTAATATTTTTTAATACATTTTATTGATTTTTTACAGAGAGGAAAGGAGAGGGATAGAGAGTTAAAAACATCGAGGAGAGAGACACATCAATCAGCTGCCTCCTACACATCCCCTACTGGGGATCCCCGCAACCAAAGTACATGCCCTTGACCAGAACTGAACCTGGGACCCTTCAGTCCATAGGCCGATGCTCTATCCATGAGCCAAACCAGTTAGAGCTACATTTAATATTTTTAACTGATAAAGTTTTTATCTCAATATCTTTGTAAATAACTACTTCTTTGAATCCCCAATTTTAAACCCAGGTCATTCAAGACTTAAGCCAGTGGAATTTCTACATCCTCCCAATAATTCCCATGAAATAATGTAAATGTGCTTTTCAGTTTTCATAGTTGGTAAAAAAACAAACAAACAAAAAAACAGATTAAAATGTGCTAGAATTATTTCCTTGGTTTCAATGCAAATTTCTTTGTGTAATTCGTTTTAATAATTGCTTCAGATCTGCATTTGCAAAATCTTATTTATTTTTTTCTGTGACAAATTTATTCCTTAACACAAGTTTGGGTTCATTCTATCCGTTTTATAACTTTTTTTCATTGTCCTTTCAATGAAAGGTGAGTAATGCTAATTTGAAAGACTCATATTTTTCAGAATTAGACAAGCATCACTGCCCTGAGAGAAAGGCACTCACTTCTGTTTGCCTGGCTTTCTGCTTTGGTGGCCTCTATATGGAGATTCAAATTAATTTCTTATTTGCATATATCATTTTGTCTTCTGATAGTTTTCCTCCTATAATTCCTTTCTGCTAATAGCTCTGCTTCCATGCTGTTTATCATTTGCAGAAGGAGATACTTCTCTTTATTCTATTTTATAATCCAAGGACATTTTCATTGATTTTTAGAGAGGGGGGGGGGAGGGAGAGGGAGTAGGAGAGAGATAGAGGGACAGAGTGCAAGAGAGAGAGAGAAAAACATCAACATGAGAAACACTGATCTGTTGCTTCCCACAAGCACTCTGACCGGGGCCGGAGATTGAACCCTTCACCTAGGCATGTATCCTAACCGGGAATCAAACCGGTGCCCTTTTGGTATATGGGACAACACTCCAACCAACTGAGCCACACAAGCCGGGGTGGGATATTTCTTTTTAACACCTTACATTTCCTCCTTTTCTGCTTAAGAGCTACTTACCCAGTTTACACCATGCACCTGCTCATTTAGAGTTTTATATGCTTTGAGGGAACTTTCTTTATATCTCCTTTTTCATATTTGAGCAAGTACGGTTCTTGACTTCAGTAATAAACATAAACCTTGCCATATTTTAGTTATATCCTTTACCTTTTTTTAGTGAAGAGAGGAGGATGGAAATTATAATAAAAGTATTAAAATTCACAAAACCCAGGTGTATCAATGAGGGTCCACCTGGGAGACAGAAATCACAGAGTAAACTGAACAGGAAGAGTTTAATATATGAAGAACTATTTACAGAGGATTGGCATATTGAGGGACTGGCTGGTAAGCAGTGAAAGGAACTCCACAGAATATAGGAATCATGGACCCAAGGAGCAGCCATTTCCCTACGGCTGAGATGGACGATGCTCTGAGGAAGTTGACCTGCCTCCCCAAGGCTGATCCAGACCTGTCCCGAGGGCACAGCCATGGCTCACTGCATTGCAGGCACTGAGGAAGGTGCCATGCCAGAGTAAGTTAGTGAAGATCTGCCCTCCAGGACTTGCTGGAAACCTGCTCTCTAGAATACTGGCGCAAACTGTTCATTGGGAGGTGTCCTGCTGGAGTCACTCCATTACACACCTGCCCAGGGTGGGCGCTGGGGTAAACTGCAGGCTGGTGGGTGCTGCTGACCACCATGCACTGCGAAGCCTGCTGAGTGGGTACTCAGCGGGAAGTGGGTACCAGAACCAGGAAGGAGAACCCCCTTTCTCCTATTGCGTGTCTCCAGCGCCCTTAACTGACAAAGCTCAACATGGTGCAGGCAAGCAAAGGAAAAATATGTTGAGGGCTCACCTCTGTTTTTGCAGAACAGGCAACGGAGTATAAATTTGCAGCTGAGAGACAGTAAGTTGATGCCTGATACACCAGGTAACTTCTATCTAACAGGCCAGGTAACCTGTGTTACACGAAAATCTCTGGAGAATATTTGGTTCAACTTCCTATCTTCCAGCAGATGGATATCTAAGCCATCTAAGACAGGGGTTGTTAATTCTGCTAAACAAAGGCTCCCTTCACAACCCACTCCACTCTAAAAATCTAAGTCCGGTAAATCTACACATGTTCACTAGAGAAAACTTTGGAAATAACTAAAAGTATAACAGAAAATTAAAATAAACTCCCATTCCAGAATTAAGAGAAAACTACTGCTAGCATTATGGTGCATATTATTCTAGACTTTTTTTTGCCATTCATTTAATTAAACTTATTTAGTATTTATTAGGTCCAGGAACAAGTAATTGTTAGGTATACAGTTGTCAAACCAACTAAGCACTAACTCATCAGGATCTAGTAAGTGAAACAAACGTTAAATGAATATGTGTATAAAAATGTATTTGTATATACATAAATATGTATAGGATACGTGTATATGTGTAACACTTTTTAATAATAAAATTTGATTTATTATATGTATGCTGATTTGTATTCATCTTTATTTTTTGTATTCACCTTTATTTAATACTAGAGGCCCTGTGAACTCAGAGGGTGGGGGAGGGGGGTCCCTCAGCCTGGTCTGTGCCTTCTCACAGTCTGAGACCCCTTGGGGTATGTCCACCTGCTGGCTTAGGCCCGCTCCCCAAGGAATTAGGTGTAAGATGGCAGTCAGACATCCTTTTGGCAGCCCGGGAGCCCTCGGAGGATGTCCACTAGGCAGCGGGGAGCAGGCCTAAGCTACAGTCAGACATCCTTAGTGTTGCTGAGAAGGTAGGAGAGGCTCCCACCACCACCACCACTGTACTGGCAGCTGGCAGCCTGGCTTGCGGCTGAGCAGAGCTCCCCCTGTGAGAGTGCACTAACCACCAGGGGCAGCTCCTGCATTGAGAGTCTGCCCCATGGTGATCAGTGTGAGTCATAGTGACCAGTCATTCCCAGTTGTTCTGCTGTTAGAGTCAATTTGCATATTACCCTTTTATTATATAGGATAGAGGCCTGGTGCATAGGTGGGGGCTGGCTGGTGTGCCCTGAAGGGTGTCCTGGATCAGGGTGGGGATCCTGCTGGAGTGCCTGGCCAGCCTGGGTAAGGAGCTGATGACTGTTTTCAGGCTGGACAAGCCCCCCAGAGGGGACCCTCACCCCATGAGGATGTGGTTAGCCTGGGTGCGGGGCTGATGGCTGTTTGTAGGTTGGCCACAGTCCCTCAGGGTTGGGGTTCCTGCTGGGGTGCCTGGCCAGCCTGGATGAGGGGCTGAGGGCCGTTTTCAGACTGGCCACAGCCCCTTCAGGGTGGGGGTCCCCACTGGGGTGCCTGGCCAGCCTGAGTAGGGGCTGAGGGCCGTTTTCAGGCTGGCCACACCCTTTTCAGGGTGGGGGATCCTGCTGGGGTGCCTGGACAGTCTGGCTGAGTGGCTGATGGTTGTTTGCTGTCTGGCCAAGCCCCCCAGAGGGGACCTGCACCCCATGAGGGTGTAGCCAGTCTGGTGAGGGGCTGATGGCTGTTTGTAGGCTAGCCAGAACCCCTTCAGGGTGGGGGTTCCCACTGGAATGCCTGGCCAGCCTGGGTAAGGGGCTACTGGCTGTTTGCAGGCTGGCCACAGCCCCCAGCGACCCAAGTTCCCAGCGAGGGTGGCTGAAAGCAGGTATCTGGGAATTTATTTATCTTCTATAATTGAAACTTTGTTGCCTTGAGCAGAAGCCACAGCTGGCCAGGGCAGGCAGGAAGCTTGGCTTCCTCCATTGCTGGGGCAACCAAGCCTCCTGCCTGCTCCAACTCCATAGCTGCCAGCTGCCCTCTTGGTTGGGTTAATTTGCATATCATTGCTCTGATTGGCTGGTGTGTGTGGCTTGGGGTGTAGCAGAGTGACTTCCATTTGGATGTTTCTCTTTTATTAGTATAGATTATATTATAAATATTTCCAATGTCCCTATAAGTTTTTGAAATGTGTCATTCTTTTTTTTCATAGCTGAATAACATTCTATCATTTAAATGTAGCTTAATTTCTGTAACATTTTTTCTAATGGTGGACAACTTTTTAGCATTACAAGTAATGTACTCTGCCTAATACCCACCACCCCTACATAGTGGTTAATAATGTGAATGTAGCTATGTTCCTGAGTTTAAATCCCATCTCCAGCATGGGCTGCCTGACCTTGAGAAAAATCACTTAATCTGTCTTCAATAAGATTGCAATGATACTTTCTTAGGTTGTTGGGAAGATAAAATAATCAATATATGGAAAGCACCCAGAAAAATGCTTGAAAATGTAACCTATTTAAATACTGGCTATTATACTTTTCATCTGTTTATGTGTCTGTATGTTCCCTAGAGACACAAGTACCTTGTTTGGTTTACCATTATATCCAACACACTGTCTCATCCATAGTTGGAATTTAATAAATATATATTTAATAAATTACATGAAAAAAACCCTCATTTATAAATAAGATCTGTGGTTAAGATAGGATGAATTCCTGTAACTGGTTGTGCTAGTGTAGAGTATGAACATTTTTTAAGGCTCTTGATACTTATTAAATTACATTATTCCAGAAAAGTAGAGATTCCTACTCTAACCACAGTACATGGTAAGAATGCATTTCTAGCCAACTCTTATCAAGTATTATAATTTTTATTTTTTCTAATTTTTAATATTATACTCTATTGTTGCTTTAATTTGTATTTAATTATTAATGCACTGGAACACATTCATCCAATTGAATATATTCTTCAAATAGTCTATTTTATTGACCCAATTTTCTATTGACATATAGATGTTTTTTCCTACTAATTCTTATGAACTCCTCACTATAAGCAATCAACTAATTTTAGCAGAACTGAAACTGAATTATTAAATCTCTCCATGCTGAGAACAGGGCTATGGTGAACTTTTAGTCTGTCTACTCTGAACTGGAATTTTCTTCCTTTTTCACTTCTCAGAGACTGCCTAGTCTAGATGAAATAATTAGCCGACTGGCAGCAGAGTGCTTGAACAGTGAACAATGGTAATCTGGGTTTCACATCCATCTTCACCACCAACAGAATCTAACCGTGGGCAAGAGTCACTGAACACTACACTGTTTTATCTCTATAATGAAGCAATGGAATTACTGACTCTTCAAAGTCCTGTCGCCTCTAAAATGCTTAAATTCTCCGACTCTACCTTGTATATAAAAAGACTTAATGATTCACGTGTGAATGTGGGGGTTTCTGAAGACCAAATGTCTTATATTAAATAACATAAGCACTATAAAATATTGCACTATTCCTTCACTATTATTCAACTCCTCCTTCTTGATAGCTTCCCTGTGGATGTAGTATAATCCCTGCCCCAATGACCTTGAATTTGGCTATGTGACATGCTTTGACCTTGGAATATACTGAAAGGGCCTCTGTGGTGATTCAAGGAGAGGCTTTAGGAGGCACTACATGCCTCTGCTCACTCTCTTAAGATGCTCTCTCTGCGGTAAGCACAGTGTGCCCCATGTTGCTTCTTGAGCTCAGGTCCCTGAGTGAAAGGACACATGGAGTGCAACGACTAACCCCAATCCAGTGGAGACATTCTTGCCCAGTACCGTCCAGCCAACCTGCAAACCTATGAGCAAGAAATAAATCTTCATTGTTGTAAGTTGTTAAAATTGTTTGGTTTGTTGTCACGGCAATAACTGACGAATCAAGTACTGGGTGTTGGTGTAACAAAAAGATTTTGAAAGCCTCATTCCAAACACTTTATTAAGCACTAACCCCTTATGGTGGGGGCCTTGGTTCCCTCCTGTAGGCTTGGTATTCTACTAGATCAGCTTAAATAAGACACGAGGGAAAAGGGACGGAAAGGTATATTCGTAGGGAGTTAATAGATCATCTGAAGCTGTTTCACAGAATTAAGTGTTAAAGAATGTAAGTGTGATGGTACAAACAGATTAAAATTCGGGGGTCATTCATCTATATGGTCAATATGTCTTGGTCAATAAATGAGCTTTAATAGGATATAGTGAACTGTGTTTGTGGAATGGTCAAATTTGAATATCTGTATGGTGTTTTCCAATTAATTTCATGAAATTTGTTATTAAAAAACCTCTAAAATTACATAATCTTTGGGACAATTGGTGATTTGTGCTTTATAACAACATTGGAAGTGGAGGAAATGCTAAGCATTTGACTCTAATTTCAAAAGAAAATTTAATTTTAAATTATGCCTTTTAAATTTCATCATCACATTTCTTGCATAGTAACAAATGAAATCAAGAAGATGATTATCTAAGTATCTATGTCAGTACATAAAAGCTTCTACGTAAATTCCAAATGCCAGGGAAAAGGCAAAGAAAAACATATATTATCTAAGAAATCGAATAATTAGACATTTTCTAAGAATGTTACAAATCTGGAATATTTATGAAGAAATCCTAAGACCCAAAATTACTATAGACAATATCCTAAAGCATCACAAGGATATTGACTGTGTAAGTCAGTGAAATGAAACAGCCCATTGCTGAGAAGGGGAAGGTATTATGGCAGCTATATCCTTAGCAAATATTTTATCTATGCCTAGAAATAACTTGACACGATAAAACTTTATGACCACCAACAATGGGTGAGCTTCAATAACATGACAGTCTTTACAGATAAGACAACTGAGGCTTGGAGACATAAAATTCTTTGCCCAAGGTAGTGGCTGAAGGTCAGGAAATACAATTTAAGAATTCAAACGCTTCATGTTAAAGCATTTTCTAATAAATGAAAGAAATTGAAATGTCCTTTCAGGTCATAGCCTAAGATTTAAAAATACTAAATACCATTTGCTTTTGCCCTAAAAAAACAAAACAAAACAAAAAAAAACAAAGTTACACAGCTAGTTAGAAACAGAAGTTAAACAAGAACATGAGTTTTTCCTTAGCATGGTCTTCTAATATATTATATCACATATTTTATTTTTGTTAATCCTCACCCAAGAATATTTTTCCATTGATTTTAGATAGGGTGAAAGGGAGAGAGAGAAGAGAAAAAGGGAGAGAGAGAGAGAGAGAGAGAGAGAGAGAGAGAGAGAGAGAGAGAGAGAGAGAGAGAAACATTGATGTCAGAGAGACATATTGATTGGTTGCCTCCCACATGTACCCCAATCTGGGCAGGGATCGGACCTGCAACCCAGGTATGTGCCCTTGACTGGGAATTGAACCCACAACCCTTCAGTGCATGGATGATGTTCTAACTATTGAACATACTGGCCAGGGCCATACCACACATTTTGAAAACACAATTTCTATTAAGTTCTTGAAAGTTTATTTCTAAATATGTATTTTTTTCTATAAATATGTATTTTTTCTACCAAGCCTCAGTATAATTTTCATAGTCACATACCTTAATAGAATCAATTATTCTGCTAATTTCTACATTTTCTCCCCTGAAGAGTTCAATAACCTCTAAAAGATACATTTTATTCCAGTAGGGGTCTAGGAGGATGAAAATAATTAACTCCTAAGATGTCTTTGTTATATTATTCATATTTTTTCTAATTTTTTAATTGATTTCTTTTAATTAAAAGAGGAAGAGAGAGGGCGAGAGAGGGAGAGAAAGAAACATCCATATGAGTGAAACATCAATTGGCTGTCTCCTGTATACCCTCTACTGGAGATTGAGCCAGCAATCTGGGCATGTGCCCTAACCAGAAATCTAATGGGCAACGTTTTGGTGCACAGGACAACACCCAACCAACTAAGCCACATCAGCCAGAGTGTATTCATATTTTATTACTAAATTAAGGGAATTGTGAGATACATATCCAAAGTAAGTCGATCTTAGATTAAATAATTATGTCTTCTGAGAATGATGTGTCTGAGAATTATTAGCAACTACAAGAATTACTAGAAACTGTCAAATCTTCTCTGAAATCATTACATATTTTACAAAGATGAAGTGAATTTTTCTCTCACCTCCCCATGGCCAATGCAATAAAGGACAAGTTTCTTTCCCTAGTTTATAAATAAGTCTTTAGTAAATTTCCTAATTTCCACTTTTAGTAAAAAAGACGAGTGTAGTATGGTAAGATGTTCAACTTCAAAGGAGAAATTAAATGGAGTAGGAAAGGAGGGAAGAGATTATTTCCCTTAGTAATAAATATTTCAATAAAACCTATTTAGTAAAATCTTCAACTGACTTATTCATTATTGCTCACAGGGACTTAAATAAAATCATAAATTAACTCCTAATTTACAAATAACATGAAAACAAGAGGAATGATTAATATAGCTAGTATATAACAAACAGGACCTCTGAGATAGAAATTCAATGAGGTAAAATTTAGAAGAGATAGATAATATTTTGCATTGAAAATTTATTTTTAAGTTGTCATTCCAATAATGGCAGATTTACCATGAAGCTCATGCTGCTTAAGCTTCAGGAACTCTGATTTACCAAAACCTTCCAGAGCCCTGTACCTAATCTTCTTAAAGAGGGCCTCCAAAGTTTAAAAACACCAAGCACCACAAAATCTGAATTTACCCTGAAGTTTCAGTTCCCATAAGGTAATATAAGCTTCCTAACTGAATCCCTCCATCTTCATTCAAGAAGTCTTTTAGATCAAATCAAGGAGACCAAATAAAATCCTCATGACTCATGCCAGAGAAGAATTTGGAAAGAGTCAACTTACCTCTAAGTGGGAAAAAATAATCATCTAAAATCAACAAGGTAGGAGGCAGGGAACTGCAGATACACGAGGAAAGTGAGGCAAGTTTCCCATAGTAGGAAAACATAAGGAATTAACAAGCATTTCCCCCAAAAGAAGAAGGTCCGACCAGGACCACTCATAGGTATGCAAGGCCCCAGGCAAATTACTTTGTTTCTGTGGGACTCCTGTCTATATATACAATTTGATTTAAATGTGTTACAAACAATATGGGCTGATGTGAAACATGGTGATTTATCAAATAAATAATCAAATAAATAATGGGTAGAGAAATGGCGCTTACAATTTTGTTTACTGTACAATCAGTATACGTGAAGATTCATTATAGTGTCTGCTCACTACCTCTACCTGTTCAGACTTATATCTCCATGTACCTTATTGTCAAATGTGCCATTCCTGGCCATTTCATGTCTCCCAGGATGATAAAAAGGTGCCAACATGGTTATTGTTATTGTCTTGGCTCTTTGGAACCTGTGGGTATTTAAACAGCACATATCCTTTGCCCCTACAGCCCTAATACCATTTACTTATTGCCCGTTACATCGTTGCTCATGTCACTGCATCACCCATCAGGCCACCCATGGATCCTGACTTCAACGACGCTCTCAGAGTTGTCCCAAGCTTGGTTAATGATGACCACCAATGCCAGTCATTCCCAAGTATTCCAGAAAATGAGAAGGACTGTTTTCTGGTCATGTTAAATTTACTGATTTCAGTTTGATAGCACCAACTCAATGTAGCTTCCAACTATATTTCTCCTGAACTAGGTAGGCCAAAATCACTGCATTCTTAGAAATGGGATGGCTTTGGATGTTGCCTATGCTCTTACCTTCCATAAATTGCCACCTGTGGGGAAGACAGACAAGGGACCTAAAGGCAATGAGAAGAGAAGTTCTGTTTGTGCAAAGGAAATGCCTACCTTTCCTTCGGCATAGCTTAGACTTGCCTCTGCAGAGCACAAACAATATCACGAGTCAACGTTGGCCAGAACGGCCCACTGGTAATGCTGAGTAAGTCTTTATGGGTCTTGGAGGACAGCAGCATGGCTATCCCAAGAGGACTCCCCGACTTGTGGCATGGAGCCTATAGCGGGACTGAAGTGGGCATCCTGGGTGCAAGTGGCTGAGAGTGCCTAGGGCCAAGGACGCTGCCTGCAATCCCTTGCCGTTCCCAAGGGCTATAGACTAGAGGCAGCACAGTGGTCAACACATACCAGTGAGAGCTGATGCACAAGCCTACAGCTCGTGCCTAAGGGTGCACTGAAACTTTGTGTCTGACCTGTGTGAGAATACGTGGGCTGTTTCCCCAAAATTCCAAGTCAGCTGGTTTCTGGGTAGACTTGATTAGCTAATAAGAAGCTATTATGAAAGACTGCAAAGTGTTAGGTAGGGAGATGCCAGGGGTATTTCCCTGCCTCTCTTTCTGCCCTGGGAAGCATTTCCATTAGTGACTGTGTCTTTTCTATGGTTCCATTATTATATCCTTGGTTTTGTTGGTCCCTGGGCTCTCATAACACCACCACCTCCCTTTGTCTCTCAGCCCAGCAATGCTAATGGCTTCCTGCTTCTGCTAGTCCTTAGGTGACCTCACTGCTCCCGGTTTGACTTTTCCACTATTCCATCATCTACATAACCAACCCTCTGCTTCCTATTCCCTCTGTTGTAAAGCTTCTATAATTAAAAGTATGGTATTGGCCCATGAATAGGCAGGACAGTGAAAACCAGAACATCCGGAAATAGACTCAGGTATATATGGAAACTGGGTCCATGATATAAAGTTGGCAGCTCAAATCACTGGGGGGAGAGGGGGAGAGTCTGGGGAGGGGAGATGACCTTTAGAATAAGTGGTATTGGTACAGCTTGATAGTCATTTAGAAAAAAGAAAAGAAAAAAGTGGAATCCTTCCTCGCTCATTACCTCCAGATTAATTCTAAGATCAGTTTTGCATAAATGTAAAACATAAAACCACACAAGTTCTAAAAGAAAACACAGTGAATTCTATTATAACCTGAGAGTTGGCAGAGTCTAAGTATGACTTAAAATACAGAAGCAATAAAAGGAAAGAGTGAGAAATCACACTACTTAAAAAAAGAAGAAGTATTCTATTATAAGCAAAACCAGAGGACAAATCAGGTGTGGACGAAAAGGGGCCACAGGCCAACCTGACTAGCTCAGGGAAGGCCTGCATGGTGGCCTTGTAGACTCAGAGACCTAAAGTAACCACAAAGGGTAGCCTGAAATTGAAAGATTATAAATTAAAAAGCAGTTTATGGTGAGCAGTCATGTCCTAGGCTGGTATCTTTGCTGACAAAGGTCAATCTTTACCTTAATTGGGCCTATTGTCTTTTTGTATCTACAGTAATTTTCCCTTTTTCCAAACTCCTCAAAGCACAGGCACTGCTCTGTAGAGACCACAAATCCCCTCATTGCTATTGGGTTAATTACTGACTGTTAACTATCCTGCACCCACTTAACTAAAAGAAGTATGTGTCTATCATTTTACTTTTTATCCAATCCCAGAGGTTTCCCAGCTTTGCTTTCTCCCGCCTCCCTAATCTATCACCAGTGGGGTTCATGTAACCCACTTGCATCCCCTTTTTTGATTGTAATGTATAAAACAAGGTGAAAAACTGCCATTCTCTGGAGCATTATCTCAATCCCTTGATATTCTGCTTCCTGGCAATTGTTGACAGTTTGGCTCAAATAAACTCACACAAGTTCTTCATAGGTTTGAATGTTTCATGCATTAACACAGGAGAAAATATTTGCAATTTGTATCATAGTCAAGGGCCTAACCCAGTGTTTCTCAACCCCAGCACTATTAACATCTGAGGCTAGGTAATTCTTTGTTGTAGGGGCTGTCCTGTGAACTGTGGGATGTTTAGAAACATCTTTGACCTCTAAGCACTACCCAGTAGCTCCCCCTCTCCAGGTGTGACAACCAGAAATGCTTCCGGACATTGCCAAATGTCCCAGGCAGGGAAGCAGGAAGGTGACAAATCATGCCTAGCTGAGAACCATTACTCTGTTCTAATACATTACGGACCTTAAAATAGTGAAGGAAAAGTTCAAGACCCAAATAAAAAATGGGGCAAAATACATGGATAGTTGATAAAAGAGAGACAATGGCTCTTGAATACGCGAAAGGATGCTTAACCTCACTCATTACTATAAGGAAAGCCCAAATTAAAATGACACAGATATTTCTCACCTATCAGACTGGCACATATCCAAACATTTGAAACAACTCAGCCAGGCACATATTACTGATGGGAGTGCAAAATGGCATAATCCTGAAGGCGGATTTAACCACAGCTAACGAAATTATCTTCACATTTTCCTTTGTCCTAAAACCTTACTTCCAGGAATCTTCCCAAAGAGACATACTGGTAGTTCCACAAATATAAAATGACATATGCACAAGGTATTCTACTGATGCTTTTGGGGGGAGGGGTGAAGAGGAGTAATCATAGAAGGCTGAAGTAATTAAGATGTCCATCATTATGGATAGTGGAATAAACTATCACACCTATATCCCAATAAAGTACTCTGCAGACCTTAAAAGAAATGAAGAGTATCTCTATGTATCGATATGGAATAATATTCAGAATGTATTGCTAGGTGAAAAAATGCAAGCTGCAGAACAGTGTGTGTGTATATATGTGTGTGCATATGTGTGTGTGTGTGTGTGTGTGTGTGTGTCAAAAAGAAAACTTTAGAAAATGGCAACCTATAGTAAATGAACAGGAAGAATGAAGTAGAGAGTAGATGGGAGGAAGCAGGAATTTCCTGAGTAGATCTTTCCTTATTAAATAATTTTGACTTTTGAACTATATAAATATCTTATATATTAAATATTTTAAAAATAGGAAAAAATTAAACTATGACATTAAAAAGAAACAAAAATAATTAAACCTCATTCTATTTTAAATTAGTAATACAACTCAGAAAGAAAATAATTTCAAGTGACTTCTAACATAGCATTCTGATTATATTTTTAAGACTATCATCTTAAAATATTTCCTAACCTCAAAAGCACTTCAAGTACCAATAACTTACATTTCACTCAATAGTTTTATTGTTATTAGTAATTTTCAGTATTATAACTTAGAACCTATTTTACATAATAGGATAAAACAAATAAGTAAATATCATAGGAACCAAAGTTCTCATTATAAAAGATACAAATATAAAATAAAAATCCATAATATTAATTTTAATTAGTAAGAAATAATGTTATTGGTACTATACACTATCATTGATTGTAAAACACTAAATATATGAAATTTCACAAGTCCATAGTGATTCTCAGAGAGAGAGAAAGAGAGAAAGAGAGAGAGAGAGAGAGAGAGAGAGCGCAAGCTTGGGAGAGCACAGCAATCGGGGAAAGATAGAGGGGAAATCTGTTTGTCATTAGTGGTGGTAATCAATACACCAACTTTTTACTTTAAAGGTTTATAATTTTTTAAAAATTCAGAATTTCTCTGCCTTTTTGGGAGAAGCTGTTGTCCATGCCCTCTATACTGTGGAAAACTCTTTATAGAAGACTAAGTGCCAATAATTGTGGCAGAAATGAGATTATAAGAGAATCATAATTTTGCAATCACAATGAACAATAGTGCCCACAAAGGATCACCAAAGAATAATAAACTCTTATATGAGATACCATTGGAAAATGCATGGTGCCATTCCCAATAAGTCATTCATCCCACAGTTTACTTGCAAATTTCAAAGGGAAAAGCCGACCTTGATAATGAAGAGATTTAGCAGTAACTACTAAAATGATCACATTTGCAACGCTAATGGAGGGGAAACCTGACATTTATATGCCTCCAGATGTGATGCAATGTAAGGTGCTCAGAATCACCTATGAGGTTTCCTTGCAAAAACCTTCACCTGAATATAACCAAGATTTTAGGTCCAACTTCCAGGGTATAAGAAATACAGGGTATAAAGGAACATATTACCAAAAGCCAGCAAGAAAATAATCAGACTAATATAAAATGTTAGATATTTTACAAGGCAATTGGCTTAATCTCATAAAAACGTCAGTATTATGAAAAAATAATGCAGAGGGATTATTCTAGATTAAAAGAAACAAAGTGATGTAGCAACACAATGATATACTAGTATATGAATTTTGATTGAACCCCGGTTTGAAAAAGCAGCTGTAAGAGTAATTTGGGGGGAAATTACATAAGTTAGATGGATTGGTAGATTAGATAAGTTGATAGATACCAGGTGATTTAAAAATTATTAAAAATTATCTTATGTGTTGAAGAGTATTAGTGTTATGCGAAAGAATGCCTTTTCTATACTTAGGAATGACATTACTTAGGAATGACATTACTTCTTAAATTTATTTTCAAGTGATTCAGCAAGATAAATAGGTAGATAGAGGAAATATGGCAAATGTTAACTGTTAACTAACTATAGGTTTTTGGATGGTGAGCATATGTTCATTACACTATTTTTTTACTTTTATGTTTGAAAATTTTTGTAATAAAAACATGGTTTAAAACATTGTACAAATGTAGGATGAGATGTGATTAAATATAAAGAAGATTCAAATGTGTAGGGGGTTAGTGGGACATGATATTCTATCCTTAAAGAGACACAAAAAAATTGCTTAGTCTGAGACAACTGATGGTATGGAGATGCAAGAATGGCTCTTCTAGAGTCACCTTCTAGAGCCAGAAGGCACTAGTGAGCTGTTTTGGTTGTACGTGCTGACAATGAAGCCGATGGTAAGACCGATGGGTCTGGAGCATTTGGTCGTGACTTACAAAAACAGATAGTAGTAGGTGGTGATGTTGGCAGTGGAGAATCTACCTCAGCTACTATTGTTATGACTCATGGAACATAGTGAAAGGGACAATATGGAGAAATCCAGAGGAGAAGCAAATGTCACTGAGAAGACCTATCCCCAAGAAGGATTCAGGCTGCGATCCAAACAAAAGGGTATAAAGGAACTAGATAGAAACCCAGGAAGGCCAATGAAGCCGGATGAGATCTAAACATCTCTTTAAAAGACACGCAACAAATAGCCGAGGAATCATTTAGAATTATGCAGCCGTGGTTCACTTTCCCAGGCCCAGACAGTGTTTGCCCTCCGGGTGAAAGATAATGGTCTGTTAATGAGCAGCTGGCCTCACCGCACACTAGTTTCAGGGTGAAAAGGAAATATTCCTTTAATGGACTAGTTGAAAAGTTCCCAGGTCTGGAATTTAATTACCACAGTCTCATAGCATTTTAGTGCCTCTTAAAATGACCGTAATTTATCAGAATCTTGGGGAGAAACTGTATATTGAAATAAGATAAGTACTGGAATGTAACTAATTCTAAGGTTGAATAAGAAACTTAAAAATACTGAGATGTTTTGAAGTTTAAGGGGAAAGGAAGAATTCTGTTGAAGTGACAAGGATAAACTGTGCTTCGGAGCTCTCTGTTGTCTTCATGTTTTGCAATCCAGTTTCTGGTTTTGGATCCCTGGGAAAATCTGAAGGTGGCTGAAGTTGCTTTGTGAAATTAGCCTGGCTCTTTTTCAAAGTTAGCCCACTCTAATTTAGACCCTATCTGTCCTAATCTACCTCTTGGTCATAGAGGGTTTTGTATTGTTTTCTAGGTTTAACTCTAGTGTCCTTGTCTAAGCAGCACAGGTACTCAGGGTAACACATGGTACTGTGTGTTTTCTACCTATTTATCACAAGAATGGGTTCATAGACCTTTGGTGATAGCTTGATGAACAAGGGAGAATAGAATGAAATGTTTCCTAGCCCCGAGCTTGTTAAATGCGCAATGTAAAAGAGAAGATTTATGAGAAGAGCCCAGCCGGTGTTCCTCAGTAGTTGAGTGTTGACCTGTGGACCAGGAGGTCACGGTTCTTTTCTTGGTCAGGGCACATGCCCGGGTTTCAGGCTTGATACCCAGTAGAGGTCATGCAAAGAGGCAGCCGATCAATGATTCTCTCTCCTCATTGATGCTTCTCTCTCTCCCTCTCCCTTCTTCTATGAAATCAAATATTAAAAAATATTTTTAAAAAATATTCATGAGAAGAGACTTTAAAATACTTATATGGTTCACAAATGCAAGCGTAAGGTTCAGATGAACTAGCTGCTAGTCTACTGATCAGATAAGTAAATTTATACTCTGGTTATACTTCTTCATTTATAAGGACCTCCCAATTTCTCCAGTGTTATAATTTCATATGCAAACAACAGATCTCTGCTGCTAGACTGGTGTCTGAAAACAGTCAGCCCTGATCATTAAAAGAAACAAACATTTCTCTGAAAAAATATTTTCCATTTGCATCAATAATGCAAAGGTAAACTCCACCGGCATATAAGAAGCATAAACTTAATAAACAGCATATGAACTAATGAGGCTTTTACAGTTATTAAAATATTCCACAGTGATAAAGACATTCAGCTACATGAACAAATGACCCCAATGAACACTAGTATTATTTCTTTCAAATTGATAACCCAACTGTGAATAACACCTGAATTATATAGAACTTGAGCGTTTAAAATCAACTTGCACCATACTGATACTGCTTAGGGTTCTTATCATGCTGTGTTTCTTATGATTCAGTTGTAATTAGTCAGAATATACTGCAGCTGTTTGTGATTTCAGGGAAGAATAAGATGTTTACAGGGAGAAAATGTTTCATTATCTCTGCTTTTGAAAATTCCTTTCTTTGCAAATGGTATTTTATGACATGTTTTCTCATCATTTCAAATTCTAAACAAGGTTGCTAAATAGGTTTTTATGATACATGGAAAAACGGCCACATATTAGTTTCCTTCCCCACTTCCTCCCTTAGTTCTAAACATGCACACACAGCACTCACATTATTTTTAAATGCAACAGCTTCTGTTCTGCATAAGATGTTACTGGAAAAGTAGTGCCAGGTTTTCTCCGCTTTTTACATTTCTACTCTGGTACCATGGCCAGAAGTTCAGATGCACTATTATTTCCTTCCATTTGTTTCATTTTAATGGTTATTTTGAAATAATATCTAATTAGAATATTTGAATGTCTGCATTCCTGTGGTGAGTGCCTTCTATATTGTGCTGGGCTGCACTCTTCCTGTTTTCATTCCCTCATTTTTGAGTGATATTGGAATCAGTCATGTATATAACAATGAGGGTCTATATTAAAAACAAACATAATCCTTATAGATACAGCATGGAATTCTAAAGCATCATGAAGTGGGAAAAACACCTTCTCAGATATCTAGGAAAACAATTATTAAATTTCAGCTACGGTTTACCTTCATTATACAAGTTTTACATATATCCAAAGCCTATCCCTGGATTTCACAGAGTTGGTTATGGGGTAACATAAGGAGAGACCAGGAATAGGCCATTATGTGCATGTGATAGTAAAGGATCAGTAGAAGCATCAAGAGGCATAGTATGAAAATTGGAAGATGCAAAAATATCTTTCTCAAGGTTTCAAAATAATTGGGAGAGAAAATAAGGAATGCCAGTGCAACGCTAAGCTACTATTTCTGCTTGACTAGAAGCCTCCTTAATAACATCCATATTTTTCTCTGAGAAATATCCCCTTCCCTATGAGATGGGTGAGAGTGTCAATCATGGTTCTGTGTCCTCTCCTGGACAAGAGCACAGATTTGGCCTGATCAAGGACAATCAGATATCCCACGCTATGTGAATTGAGAGATACAAAGATTGAAGATTTTTAAAGCTGATTTATCTCAACAATGGAGTTTTTAAGGTTCTTTCTAGTCTGTGCACCCTAGAGATCCCTAGTTGCTCTACTTACTGATCCTTTTGACGTGTGGACTGGAGATTAAAGAATGGAGACTTTCTGAAAAATAGTAGAGAAGTAGACTGGGCTTCTGGTCTACCTTGAGATAAGAACATTAAGCCAGAATATAAATCAATGCACTGCCTCCTTAGTTGGTAAAGCCATACATACAATGAAAAAGTTGGCTTCACTAACCAGTATGCTTAGTGAGGTGTTTGGATTTACATTCTGCTGCCAGTTCTGTTAGAGAAACTCTGATCTAACCTAGGTTGCTTTAATCTAAAGATAGTGTTGATTGAGAACATCTGTTGAAAGATGTAGAACTAATCAAATGATCTACATAAGTGTAGAGGATCTTGTGAAATATATAAATCAATGACAAATATAGTGATTTTCATAGCTGAAAAAAATTACAGCAATGCACAGTTTCTTAACTGCATTTAAAAGATATAAATTCACACAGCTTCTCTGTATTTTTTATGGGCTACTTTGTTGCTTACGGGTTATGTATGTAAATTTAATACAAATTTAACTTGGATTCTTGACCTTGATTAAATTGCAATTCATAAGTGTTTGTAAATTTTTAAAAATATTTTTTCTGTTGCCACACAATAAATATGGCTACTTTAAAATGGAACATACTCTGATTTCCAGAGTCAGTGAATTCAAGTACAGCTGGAGTCTATAAATTTGGATAGGCTTAATCCTGAAGTCTTCATCGTAAACAAAGTCAAAGTTTCAGGATAATCCATTAATTGACTAGGGAAAGTGTTTGGGTATATCAGGGTTTCTCTGCCTTGGCACTATTGATGTTTATACCTGGACTAGAGGCTCAGTGCATGAAATTCATGCACTGGGGGGTAAGAGGGGTCCCTCAATCCAGCCTGAGCCCTCTCGCAATCCGGGAACCCCTTGGGGGATGTCCGTCTGCCAGCTTGTGTCTGGATGGCCTTCTGCTGCTGCATGACCTGCTGCTTGAGCTTCAGTATCTGCTGCACGTGCACAGGCTGGGCCACTACAATCTGTCCTGTGAACACTGTTGAGTGGGTCAGTCAAGTGTGGAGGCAGGCTCACCCTGAGTTTCCTGCGCCACTGAGTTGTTCAGAATGACTGCTTTCTACAGAGAACAGCACTGGGATCAGGCCTAAACTGGCAGTCGGAAATCCCCCAAGTGATGTAGCAGTGTGCCAAGTGGCAGGCAGCTGGGGAGGACCCCGAATCGGGACCAGGTGCTCTGCCGCTCATGCTCATCTTGTCCTTCTGTGCCTGCTGCTGCAGCTTGGTAATGCTACCGCAGAGTCGGGAGAGGCTCCCACTGTGGCAGCTGTGCTCACCAGCCATGAACCCAGCTTCTGGCTGAGCAGCGCTCCCCCTGTGGGAGTGCATTGAACACCAGGGGGAAGCTCCTGCGATGAGTGTCTGCCCCCTGGTGGTCAGTGCACATCATAGCTACCGGTTGTTCCAGTCATTCTTCCATAATGGTCACTTAGGCTTTTATTATACAGATAATTCTTTGCTGTTGATGGCTGCCCTGTGCATTGTGGGATATTTTTCAGCATCACTGGTGTGCACTCACACAATACCAATAGTAACCCCCTCAGATGCCAAAGTTTCCCTGGGGAGAGAGGGAAAAATCACTCCCAGTTGAGAACCACTGGTACATAGCATTGTGGTGAAGGGCACTGACTTTAGGGCCTGACACATCTGAGCTCAACTCCCAGGTCTACCACTTTCATCTTGGAAATGACTCATTTTCCTTACCCGTGAAATATTGCTTTTAGGATCATATGTCTTCTAGATTCCTGGATGAGGATGAGATAGGACATTTAGCTTGGTGATTCACCCACAGTAAAAATGCAATGAAAGCAGTCATTGTCATTAATAGCAATAGTATCATAGTTCCTAAATCCTACATGCAAATTCCCTGACTCAAATCTGCAAAATTATGACTAATCACAATTCCAACAAAGGTATAATAAATGCAAACTCTAATATAAGTAAAGTAACTCCTAAATGGGACAGAGATGAACTTGAAACTAATTTTTTTAAGATTTCTAAAATTGTTGACAGTGTTATAGATGTTCTCCATTCCCCCCCGCTTTGTCGCTCTCTACCCAGCTCTTACTCCACCCTGGGCCTCACTCCACTGTTATTTTGTCCATGGGCTATGTATACATGTTCTTTGGCTAATCTCTTCACCTCCTTTTATCCATCAGGCAGTATATTTTCAGAGAAATGACTGGAATGTTGCTTTCCATACATGACTGCTGCAGAAAGCACAGATAGGAGAGAGAAGACTAAAAAAGAGTTATATTCAAAGCTGTAAACATAAGAAGAGAACCTTGACCTCCTCCTTCTTCCTCTAAATCCTCAGGTTGTTAGCAGTGAAAGACACCAAGAAAATAAAGAACTATATTGTCACTTGAAAGTAACATAAGTACAGCCACAGACAACATTTCAATGAAGGAATATTGTACATGCGCATTTCAAATCCTCTCAAGCCCAAAATTACAGAAATGACAGTTGAATACACAAATTGTTAAACTACTTGCTGTATAAAAATAAAGTTCTGAACTTTAGTATTTTGCTTAATAGAAAATCTTTTCTTCCTTGACTCAACTATGACCTCAGACATTCATCAGAACTTAATATGCATATGAAAAAGCAATTTCATGCCAAACTTTGAAGCTGTTAAAAAAAATTGCATGTGTAGAATGACATTTAAAAATACTCATTTAAATCCCTGAGCATAAAACCCAACCATCTGGGAATTGTATGTGCTTTTCCCCTGGACTCTTGTGCACACTCAGGTGAGTACAGCTATAAACCATAAACAAATGGTTATTCTGAGGGGGCAGTGATAGTTGTTTTAATCCCAGGTTCACTTTGTTTGGGGATGTTCAGATAGTGCTTTCATTTGAGGAAGACGTTTGTGGAAAGGGTAAGATATGAAAAACGCAAATTATTTTGTTAGGCGATTCTGCTGAGAAGAGTAATTCTGATTACTTCTTTATATTTGCAAAGATATCACAGGGCCTCTCAGAAGCAAGTCACCTGTGTGTTCAGATTGCAGTGAATCATCTTAGAAATCTTCCCTAAACTGGTGAATAGAATAGAATCAGAGGCATAGAAAGGGAGTGGACTAACAATTTTCTGGGGGAAAAGGGTGTTGGGGGTGCGGGAAGAGCCTGGACAATAATCGTACACCTATGGATGAGGACAGCAAGGTGGGTAAGGACAGAGGGTGGAGTGGGAACTAGGAGGAGGGGAGCTATGGGGGGAAAAAAGAGGAACAACTGTAATAATCTGAACAATAAAGATTTTTTAAAAAAGAAAAGAAAGTAAATTGCATGGTCCAACCAGAGTACTACTCCCCTACAACGAGCCATTGCCATGACTAAAGTTGTCTTATCACTAAATTGCACAAGAATGCCTTTTATTTATTTTTATTTTTTTATTTTTTATTTTTTATTATTACATAAAGTTTTACAAAGATTAGTACTTATATCTCTTTTTCCCCATGAAGAATGCCTTTTAAATAGAAGATATGCAACAAATAATTCTCAATGATGGTTCCCCCTATTTCAGCGAGTTAAAGTTCAAAGTCTTTTAAAAAGTCGCATAGCTACTTGATTACAGAGTTTATTCAGGACACACATTCCTGAATCTCACTCCAGCTGTGGGTTGAATGATTAAATCATGGACACATTGATTGTTTTGATGAGAGAAGTTCACATGTTTATTTAATCTAAGATATCCTTCACTTAACATATGCCACCCACACACACATCTTTATTTAACTTTTGAATGAGCTGAAGCATTGTATGGTTAAAGCACTGGTCATTATTCTTTAGGATATCATATTTATTTATTTATTTATTTATTTATTTATTTATTTATTTATTTATTTTCTAGAGGCCCAGTGCACAAAATTCTTGCACAGGTAGGGTTCCTAGGCCTGGCCAGAGATCAGGGCCAATTGGGGCCTTCCTTCCTCTGGCTGCTGGCCGGGTGCTGGCTGGGGCCTTCCTTGATTCCATGCCACCCCCTGGTGGTCAGCACATACCATAGCAGGTGGTCAAACTCCCAAGGAGTCAATTTGCATATTAGCCTTTTATTATATAGGATTTTTTTGCTTGTTTATTTATTTTTAAATCCTCATCGGAGGATATTTTTCCATTGATTTTTAGAGAAAATGAAAGAGAGAGGGAAAGACACAGAGAAACATTGATGTGAGAGAAACACATTGATTGATTGCTTCCTGCATGCGCCCCAACCAGGGCCCAGGCCAGGGAGAAGCTTGCAACCAAGGTCATGCCCCTGACTAAAACCAAACCCTGGACTCTTTAGTCCACAGGTCGACACTCTATCCACTGAGCCAAACTGACTAGGGTTAGGATATCATTTTTGAACAAAATAAACTTTCAGTTATACTCTGGCATTTCATAGCTGGCGGTATCTGAAGAAACATTTGGAGAAAAACACTGTAAACTATTCCCTGGGGTCCAAATAGATCATCAGTGAAACTTCCAAAGACTGGAAACTTAAATAAGGGCAAGGAAAATGAAACTATCATAAAAATGTTCTTCGTCAACAAATTGTGCTAGTAGTATGTAGTATTCAGCCATAATAAACCTTTTCAAGTTTTTTCTAAAGTAACTCCAAAAACTAAATTCCAACACTGATTTACAAAAAAGCAAACTTTTAAGAAAAAGCACAAATCTTCCCAAGGTAACTATTTCTAAGGTATTTGCATGTTTAGGTACTAGTCTACTTGTTTAAAAATGCTTTATCATATTGTAGTGATTCTTTTAGGTAGATTGCATTTTCCAAAGATTGTTCCAACAATATCACCCATTCTATATATTCTTCTAGAATCTTGCAAATTTCCCATTAAGAAATACAGCCTATTTCCTATTCCTGTAAATATGCACAAGTTTGTGGCTTGCTTATAATGACCTACAACTTCCCTAGCTAGGTCTGAAATGCAGTGCAAATTCCATTTGTACATTTGAACATCCCCAGCCTCTCCAGATGGCCAAAAATTCCCTGATTAAGGAAGCCTCAAACCAAAGATCAAATCCTGTAAGGCTGTAAAATCGCTTCATAAGACTTCAAAAAGATCTAAGGCTGTACTTCATAGGATATTTAAGAAATAAAAAAGGCTCTTGAGGATCTTAAAGGCATGCCTCTTTGGTCCTCTCTGTTAAACATTTATAGAGTATTTAAGCATCTTAAGGATGTAGTCCCTCAGCAGACTCACAGGGAACCTAAACTAGAAAAGGATTATCATTTTTAAAACTTTTTTATTGAATTTATTGGGATAACATTAGTTAATAAAATTATAAAGGTTTCTGGTATACAATTCTTTAATGCATTATCTGTTTATTTACTACCCCAAGTTAAGTCTCCTTCTATCAACATCTATCCCTACTATATTCTCTTCTGCCTCCCTCAAGCCTCTTTTACTATACTATTGTCTGTGTCTATGAGGCTTTGGTTTGTTTGTTTGTTTAACCCCTTCACCTTTTTCACCCAGTCCCACTACTGCCCGCCTCTCTGATAGCTGTCACTTAGTTCCTGACAGGTCATCTTGAAGAGGTTTGTGACTACAAGTCTTGACTAGTAGAATAACAGCCAATAAGATTTATTTTAAAAAAAACAATGTTTCTAAGAATTATATTGGTAAAAAACAATAACACTGCCAGCCTGGCTGACATGGCTCAGTGGTTGAGCATTGATTGACCTATGAACCAGGAGGTCATGATTCAGTTCCCGGTCAATGCACCTGCCCAGGTTGTGGGCTCAATCCCCAGTGAGGAGCGTTCAGGAGGCAGCTGATCAATGATTCTCTCTCATAATTCATGTTTTTATCTCTCCCTCTCCCTTTCTCTCTCTGAAATCAATAAAAGTATATATATTTTACAAACACTGCCAGATTAAAAATAAAGGAACAGAAATAGTACAAAATAAAAGGAAGCCTTTGGATGCTAGAACTAGTATGGGAAAGAATCAAACTGAGATTATTTAGCTTTAAGCATAGGTCACTTATTATAAAAAGGAAGATGACTCAGAGGGGAAAAGGCCCCAGAAGGCAGAGCCAAGAAACCATGGAGAATAATTCTCAGAGAACAGAACTGAGCCCTGCTCACAGAACTAACAACATATACCTGGCTAGAATTCAGAATTTCTACAGACTTTACTTTTCCATCTTTTTATAATGGAAGTTTTTATTTTGGTTAATCTATGCTTATCTGATCATTATATGAAGAATATGTGGGTGGGAGATAATCTCTCTCTTTCACAGGACTTCCAACCAAGAGAAATGATACTCAAGTGCTTTGCTTAAGGCACCTTGCCTTAGGAAACTCAACTACACCTGGATCTAATTAAATGATAAACCAACTGGAATGAAACTTTGGAAGAATCTTGGGGTGAGGTGATCATATTTTATTTGTGGGAAGAATGTGAATTTTGGGGATAAGCAGGGGTGGGGAACAACCAGCCTTCCCTGCCAAGCCATTAGGGGTGAGTTAATTAAATGTTTGACCAAATATAGCAGGCTAATTTTTTTTAATCTTTATTGTTGAAAGTATTACATATGCCCCTCGTTTTCCCCATTGAACTCTTCCAGCCTGCCTCCACCCCCCACCCCAGGCTCTAACCACTCTATTGTCTGTGTCCATGGTTCATGCATATAATGCATACAAGTTCTCTGGTTGGTCTCTTACCCCTCACCCTCCCTCCACACCCCATCCCTTCACCTCTGCCTTTCTTCTGAGGTTTGACAGTCTGTTCCATGCCTCTGGATCTATTTTGTTCATCAGTTTATTTTGTTCATTAGATTCCACATATGAATGAAATCATGTGAAACTTGTCTTTCTCTGACTGGCTTATTTCACTTAACATAATACTTTCCAGGCCCATCCATGCTGCTGTAAGTGTACGTAGCAGGCTAATTTTTAAGTTGATAATTTTGCATGACCTGAGAATCTCTATATATAAAAACCTAAGCAACTGGCCAACTGGCCAGTAGCTATGATGCACATTGACCACCAGGGGCAAACACTCACCACAGGAGCAGAAACCTCAGGCATGAAAACATGGAACAGACTGATGAATCTCAGAGGGAAGGGGGAAGGGAAGAGGGCAGGGAGAGATTAACCAAAGATCTTATATGCATATTAGAGGCACCATGGACCAGTGGGTTCCCTTGGCCTGGCTTGTGGGGATCAAGCCTAAATTGGCTCTCAGACATCCCCCAAGAGGTCCCTGATTACAAAAGAGTGCAGGCCAGGCTATGATGTGCAATGACCACCAGGGAGCAGATGCTCATACCTGTAGCTATGATGTGCAATGACTACTGGGGGGGCAGATGCTCAACACAGGAGTTGCCAGTGACTTGGCAGCTGAGGTTCTCGGGTGACTCACCTGGAACTAGAGAGGAGGGAGCCCAATTCCAGGGTGCATCACCCAAGAACCACTCTCTCACAATCCAGGACCCTTCGGGAGATGTCAGAGAGCCAGTTTTGGCCCAATCCCCACAGGCCAGTCTGAGGAACCCCACCAGTGCACAAATCCGTGCACTGGGCCTCTAGTGATGTTGTAAATATCCAAATGGTCCTTGGCAAAAAAATGGTTCCCCACCCCTGGGCTAAAGGAAGACTGTATTTTATGGTGATAGCCACAACTATATCTCCTATCCCACATGTCCATATAGAGTCTTGCCACTCCACCATCATGAAGTAGAGTCTAATTTCTCATCTATTGAATCTGCATAGATAAGTGGCTCACTTATAACCAATAGAATGTGGTGAGAAGTAATGCTGTAAAACTTCTGAGGCTGAGAAAGAAAGGCAATGCTACTTCCACCTTCCATCTGGAACCCTAGCAATAGGGTCAAAAGAGGGTTGAATCTTTTTAAAATTATTATCCCTATTACCATGGACCATTGAAAGTTACTCAATCCTTTTGGTATCCCATCTTTTAATTGGTGACAATACCTATGAAAGAAATATCACATGGATTAAGTTGACTTAGGAATATTTCTAAGCAAAAATCACATGCCATCAGTTTGGTATATGCAGTGGAGAAAATGGAGAGAAGCAATGGCATTTCATCAGAGAACTGGCCTATTACCTTATCCCTTTTGTTAAACTATAAGACATTTCTTCCCTTCTCTATGTCAGCAACAGGCTAGAGACTCTGGTTCTCTGCTGTACCCAGCCCCTAGCATAGTGCCAGCCACAGCAAACAATGTGGAATGAACTAATGGAGTAACATATGAACTTGAACTCATCTATAAAAAACAAAACACACAAATAAAAAAACCCAACAAAGCTGGAGACACTATGTTACTTCTCCCCACTCCCCATTCCCAAGCAAAACTTACTGGACTTGGAATTTCTTTTAGGTAAGGGCAGAGACTTTTATATCTGTATCTAAGTGACTAATAGTGACCAAAGCAAAAGAAGTGCTCCATAAATCCAGGCTGAATAAAGAAAAAAATAGTTCTGTAACATACTTCCTAAATATACAAATATACTGCCAGCATGTGGGGGAAATTTGAGAAAGATAAAGTCTGCTTCTCTAGATCCACTTACACTCTTAAGAATTCTGAGATAAAAGATCAAGTTTAGGTGAATTAATAACAATCATAAGTGAAAGTGGTACATATTTCTAAAGATATATATATATATGAGTAATATGCAAATTGACCCTCACTCTGTTACACTGAAGCCATGCCCACCCGCCAATCAGAGTGGCTGTATGCAAATTAACCCAGCCAAGATGGCGGCTGACAGCCACAGAGCTAGAGCAAACAGGAGGCTTCGTTGCCTGCCTAGGCCTCAGCTCAAGGCAACAAAGTTTCAATTATAAAAGATAAATAAACCCCAGAAACCTGATTCCAGTCAGCCTTGCTGGGACCTTGGGTCAATGGGAGCTGTGGGCAGCCTGAAAATGGCCCTCAGCCCCTCACCCAGGCTGGACAGGCACCCCAGCAGGGACCCAAAACCTGAAGGGACTGTGGGCAGCCTGAAAATGGCCTCAACCCGTCACCCAGGCTTGCCATACCCTAATAGGGTGAAGGTCCACACTGGGGAGGGCTTGGCCAGCCTGCAAACAGCCATCAGCCCCTCACCCAGGCTGGCCAGGCACACCAGCAGGTGGACATCCCCTAAGGGGTCCCAGACTATGAGAGGGCACAGACCGGGCTGAGGGACCCCCTGAGTGCACAAATTTCTGTGCACCGGGTGCCTAGTATATATATAAAATAAGATTATTGAGATGCAGAATAGCATGATGATTAGGAGCATAGACCCAAAGTCAGAATGTACAGAAGAAAATCCCATTTCCATTCTCTTCTAACCATAGGAATGTGGGCAAGTCAGTTAACGGTTCTGTGCTTCACTTCCCGATTTGTAAATCATAGGTAAGAGTTGTCCTTACCTAGGTACTATTGTAAGGATTAAATGAGTTAATAAGTGCAAAACATGTAGAATATTTCTTAATAATAACAGAGATGGTTTACCTATATGCGCCTAATTGAAAATGACAGCTTTCATGGCTGAAATAAAGGAAACCATTTAAAGACTCTAAAATTACTCAAAATTCAGAAGTGCATCTTGTTGAGTGAAGAAAATTGTTACACAAGGCTTCTTAGGTGGTTGCATAAGTACCTAGAGGCCACCACCCAACACAAGGCTCCCACACAACACAAAGTCGGAGTCTTCTGCCTTGAATTTATCAAAAGTAACTAAAAATAGATGAAGAATAATAAATACTGAGCTGTGACTTCCAGCATCTACTTAAGATAATTTAGAGACAATAATTCTAAGCAGACTCACTGGGTTATGCCAAGACATTTTCCTAACTATATCAAATGTGGTTGACTTTTTCTGTTTAATTAGTGAGTATTAAAATTATGTGTTCTAAAAGTTCTGTGAATTTAATACCATAAAGTAGCACTAAAGCAAAGTAGAGCAAAATAATAATACTTTGAATTTCGAGGACTTGCCTTCCAGTAAAGAATTCAATGAACTCCCTAGAGTAGCCCTTATTAGCCTACATAATGAATGTTGTGAGAAAGTGAGGCAGTTCTACTTTTCTTCTCATCGACATCTATAGGAACTAGTCTGATTTAGCTAAACCAAGAGCATTTCCAATAACTACAAGCACACGTGTCTCCCACAGATCCCTTCATGGGAGAAAATTTATTAATGGAGGCAAAGTATACACAATACAACAAGTCTGAGCCTTTTTAAGTTCTCGGTTGCCTTAATATTCATTCAGACCTTTCACCAGCTTAGAAAAGCTTAAATATTTTATAAAACTAAGCAGATTTAGCTCTGTTGGGTAGCTCAGTGGGTTAGAGCAGCATCCCAATACACCAAGGTTGTGGGTTTGAACCCCAGTTACTGTATATACAAGAATCAACCAATGAATGCTTAAATAAGTGCAACAACAAATCAATATTTCTCTCTCTCTCATCAATAAATAACAATTTTTTTAAAAGTAGGCAGATATAATTACAAAAGATGCTTTCTTTCAGGCTATCCGAAGGTTGTTGTTTTTTAGAATATAGTGTGTTGTTGTTTTTCCTTTTCCTTTTCTTTCTTTCTTTCTTTTTGTAACTAGAATGCTAGTAACTAATTGCTTAACCTCATCTTTCAAGAAGTATTAGAAAACAATGTCACCTCCTGTAACATCAATAGAAGCAGGAACTTTTTCATTAATAAAGGGGTAGAGAGAGCCAGTGATGAATAGCCAGTGAATAACATAACTGTATTTTCCAGCATCTATAGAACCAGGTACTTCTGTTATAATAGAAAAGAAAGTTTTAACTGATTCTTAATGTATTTTGTTAATATACTGACTAGAAAAAAATCAATTTAGCCTAAGTTTACAAATTTACACTTAAACTTATTTTGGTTTGTGTAACTTTTTTTCAGATTAATTATTGTTGATTAATTGTTTTACTTCTTTTCTTTGTCCTCCTTTTCAATAAATATTAGTTAACAATTTGTTTACTGAGACTGTACTTAGTAGAAAGGCACAATCTCTATAACCATTAAGCTCCTGATACAATAAAAAAACACACAAAATAAGTAAACAAAGGGAGTTAGGGTAGGCCCCTCGTCCAGTGACTGGTAAGCTTACCAGAAGAGGAAAGGACACAGAGGAGAAAGCCATGAGAAGATGGAAACAGACATTGCTGCCACAAGCCAACGAACACTTAGAAGCTAAAGCGACAAGGATGGATTTTTCCTGAAAACCTTCAGAAGTGGCATGGCCCTCCCTGCTCACACCTTGAATTCAAACGCTTAGCATCCAGAACTGTGAGATTTCTAGTGTTTTTAGGACACTTAGTTTGCACAAGCCCTCGGAAACTAACACAGACATGTTGACTTTGAAGCACCTGTGGGACATCTAAGTAGAGAGGTGAAATAGGAAGATTAATTTGGAGGTATCCAACTCTAGTTTGGGCTGAAGATAAAACTTTGAGGAACATTAGCATATGATTGAGCAATAAAGTCGTGACATGGCTATGATCATCCAGAGAAGATGAATTAGTTTAGAACCAAACCTTGAAGAACAGTAACCTCGTAGGAGTAGGTAGGGTTAGAAGGGAGAACGAGATGAAGACTTGAGAGGCAGAAGGAAGGTTGGGACAGTACGGTGTCACAGAGGCACATGCAAAAGGAGCATTTCACCAGCTAAGTGAAACAGTTTGAGCAAGTAAAATAAAGACTTTGTCCATTACATCCAGGAAGAGACAACCCAGGGCATTTAGTGGCTTAGTTTTGGGGGAGTGACTGACAGATGAAAAAGGGGATCGAGGAGGTTGACTGTGAAAGGGAGGAAAGCTACTGAAATTGGAGGTAGACAAAGGATTAACAGGAAGGGCTTTTTGTATGATTTAATCATCAGTATTTGAATTCCCTTACAGATGATTTTGTTTTTATCTTGATGTGTAGGCAATGAAGATAAAAGAAATAAAATAGTTCTTTATTGATGGCCATAAAACTACTAAAGCAGATATAGCAAAACAACTAGGACATGTTTTACAGATACAAATCTGAAAAGTCAGTAAATGAGAATGTTGTTGGTAGAAGTTTTCTTCATAATTTATAGAGAGGAAAGTTGTAGGTAGGATAATGTCTCGAAATGCCAAGCATCTGACTCATAGTGGAGATGAAGAGCAGTGAATGACCCATGAAAGAAACTTACCTTATTGTTTACATGCAGGGCAGAGAACATTCAAAACCAATAAGGCATCGGTCACGTCAAAGCAAAGCCACTTTAATGAAGGTGAGTCATGGTGCCACTCAGGGAAATGAATCAGGTACCCACATGCCCAATTTTCTTCATAACTTCAGTTTTTATCCTCTTTTAAATTAAAACCAAAGTCTGGTAACAACTAATGTCTCTGTAGAACAAATTTAGCTAAATGGAAATATACGGTAGCCTAAGAAGTAAAACAAAAAATAATAAAGGGATGCAGTTTTTCCAGTAATGAAAAGGAAGAAAAAAAAAAAAAGAGAGAGAACCATTACTTTAAGTGTTAATGTCATGCCTGCTGGCCCAAGGACTTTTAAATACTTTTATTGTGTCCTCTGTTCCAGCTGATTTTGGCACCTTCCCACTATGGAATAACTCCAGTAATTTTTTCTCAACATTAAAGTCTTAGATATTGTGCCCAAGGCTCTTATGGTTTTCTGCTCAAGCCAGGAAAGTGAGGAACATCCTTGTCTCCACTCATCCCTTCTTCCTTCAGCTTCCATGTCATCAAAAATCCTGTGAATTCTACATCTCAAATACCTCATTTCTCTTCTTCCCCAGAGCTACAGCCCTGATTTAAGATGCCACTGACTTCCCTATGCCAAGTCTCACTTCTACTGTCTCGACCCCTCTAAGAAAAGCCACAGCACGGCTAGAGTGAACTTGGAAAAATACAAACCAGATATCATTTTTCTGCTTAGAACCTGAGGTGGCTTCCCACCAGGGCTATAGCAAGCCTACTTGAGCCTTTGTGAGGGATTTGAAAAAAGTAACCATCCCCTCTCTGTGATAATGAATGAGTCAGATTTCAGACCCGATTTCCCCTGATCAGGCTTTGTACACAGTGCAGAAACTGAGAAGAAAACCCAGTCTCTTGAAGAAGGCTTGTAAACCCTCTACAGCCTTGTCTCCGCTAGTCTCTGTAGAGTCACCTCTTGCCAATCTTTCACTCATGCTTTCTGATCCTGCTGTCCTGGATCAGTTTCAGTTCCTCGAACATATCATGTTCTCACTCACATCTTTGCCAAACCTTCTGCTGTCGGGAAAATCTTCTCTCTGTCCAGATAACTCCTGTTCACTCTTTAAGTCTTGACAGAAATATCACTTCCCCTCACAGGACTTCCCGCATCTCCATGATTAGAGTACGTTTTCTTGACACACATACCCCAGAGCATTGAACTGTGCCCTTGCCTAACACTAATTAGGACATAATGAAATTGCTGGTATAAAGTCTGCCTTCTCTGATGAGTGCTCAGCTCAATAGGGGCTAACTATCTATTTGTTCCCCACTGAATCATTGTATTATCTGTGTACAGCAACATGTGTGACACATAGTAGGTGCTCAATAAATATGTATTGGTTGAATAAATAACTAAGTGCATGAAAAAGCCTGGAATCCTTGTAGCAGCATAGTGGGGAAAATTTTGTCAGGAGATGTAGGTTCTAGTCCTAGATCTCCCACTAACTTACTAGTTATGTGACCTTAACTATTGTGAACTTACTTTCCTCATATTCAAAATGATAATAATGCTATCTGTCCTATTTACCTACAAGGTTGTCTCGAGGCTGAAAGTAGGTGAGAAGGGACAATATTCATTGATTGCTTACCGTGTGCAAAGTCCTATGCTAGGTTTGGCCATCTACATTCTCTCAGAACAAATAAAGTGTCTTGCAAAGGTTTTCATTCACCTAAATATTACAGTATGTGACAAAAGAAAGGACTTAAGTACAAATTTTTCTGGTTCCAAAGTCTCTGCTTTTTTTTTTCTTTTCTCATTTTCTTTCCTCTCTCACCATATCGTGTCAGTATCCATTTGATTAATTATTCAAGTCATAGGACAAGCACGACTTGTTCTATGAAACCATCTCTGACTCCCCGAGGCAGATTTATAGGCTCTTATCTCTAAGCTCGCATTATACTAATGTAATAACAGCAGACTTTAATTATCGGCTTACCACAGCATTTTTCAGAGAAGCGACCGTATCTTTTTCATTATATACCCGGTATCTTGCCTGGGTTTTCATACTTTGTAAGCACTAAATGAGTATTTGCTAAATAAATAAATGAACTTTATCAAATGTTATTAATAAATGTGGTAATATAACTAATTTTTAGTGTTGATATATAGTTTTATATTTTTAAATTTTATTAATTTTTAGAGAAGAGAGCATTAGAGAGAAACATTGATGTGAGCGTGAAACATTGATCAGATGACTCCTGAATGCTCCCCACCAGGGACCAAATCTACAACCTGAGCATGTGCTCTGACCAGGAATTGAACCAGCAACCTTTAGGTGCACAGGACGACACTCAACCAAATGAGCCACACTGTCCATGGCTATATTTACTTTGAACCAAGCTATAATTAGGGTCTCAGCCACAATGGCTCATGTGATTGCGTTGTTAAGATGGTATGATGAACATATGACACCAGCACTTATAAATAATAAACATCTGGTTTTAGATAAATATATTAAAGATAAATTTAAAGAACATTTAAAATTGCCTAAAAGAGAATATACCAAATATGAGGAATGGGGAAATGGTTCTGACTCATTTTGAATTTGACATACTATTTTAAATTTTCCATATGGCAACTTCAGGGAACAAATATATTGTTAGTAAATAGCAGACTACTTAGTCTAGAGAACTTGACATATTATTTATAATTAATAGTAGAAAGAAAACCCAGTTGCACATTAATGGCCTACACCACATCAATAGACTAGAAAACTAAAATAAAGTTGAAGGTTTCCTTTACATTTAAAGGAAAATGAGAACTATTTACTTGATACTCAAAAAAATACAAAGAAATACTTTGAATTTATATAATATATGGTCTAAATCCTCCAAGACAACAGCTTGTCAAAATGCTAATTATTAGGAACTGAGAGATTTGTTTAGCTAATAACACTTCCCTTCATATGTGCTATGTGCTTTCCAGAAGGAAATATGAAATCTATTATTAGCTTCCATAGTCAACTCCTGATTATCTGCATTAATAAAGAGAATACAGACATATGTGCTAATAGAAAGAGTATAGATATAAAATAGGCTTGTTTCAGATCTAAAATGGTGGTTAATACAAAAATTACATCTTTGACTCTGGAATAAATGTTGATTCTTTATAGCATATTTGTCTTCCTACTATATGTCATTAGTTTTTCTAAGGAAGGAGAACAAAGCTATAGACTCATATATGATGCAAGTGAGAAGTCATATATCATGCAAGTGAGAAGTCACTCTAGATCCTGTGAACTGCTGGACAGAGATCAGAATTGTCAGTATTACTCATTGTGCACATTGGATTTTATGTCATTTTATGTTATTTTTATCCTCACCTGAGGATATGTTTATTGATTTGAGAGAGAGAAAGAGAGAGAGAGAGAGAGAGAGAGAGAGAGAGAGAGAGAGAGCTCTGTGTGAAAGAGAAACATCAATTGGTTGCCTCCTGTATGCTCCCAAACCAAAGATTGAACCTGAAACCTAGCTTTGTGCCCTGATTGGAATTAAACCTGTAACCTTTTGGTATACAGGAAGATGCTCCAACTGATGGAGTCACCTGGCCAAGGCTGCTCATTGTATTTTGATCATTACCAATATGTTATAATTTCTCATCCTCAAGGTTCCAGGTCCTAATACAATACTTTCAAACTCACACATGAATAATACAGAAACTAGCAAAAGCAATGGTGGGAAAGAAGTCAGTACTGGGAAAGAAAAAAAAGTCATAATATGCTTTGCTTTGACCTTGTGTAAGAACAGACATCACTAAATATTTCCCTGTCATTTTAAAATTAAGCCTTGGATATTGGTCCACTAAAAGAAATACAGGAAAGAAATTAGAAATTAGTGCACACTGCAGATATAACGCTTTCTAGAGTGATATAAATGCTTTTGGCAATGCTGGATCAGCTACATTATAATTAATTAACAAAACTGAGCCCTAACCAGTTTGGCTTAGTGGATAGAGCATTGGTCTGTGGACTCAAGGGTCCCAGGTTCAATTCCAGTCAAGAGCATGTACCTTGGTTGCAGGCACATCCCCAGTAGGCATGTACAGGAAGCAGCTGATCGATGTTTCTCATCGATGTTTCTAACTCTCCTTCCCTTCCTCTCCATAAAAAACCAATAAAATATATTTTTTAAAAAGAAAACTGAATAGCCTCCCAACGTAAATAACTGTTATCTTTTCATCTGTTAAATCAGATCAAATATGTAACAAAAATTTACATTAAAAATGACATTTCTCTCGGAGGCATTTTAAGAAATAACCAATGAAAAGTGGTCTCCATGGCTCATAAGAAAGCAATATAGTTCAGCAAAAAGCTGGCCTGGCCTTACTGTATAGATAGAAATAGGCTCACAGTAAGGAACAGAAGTCCAACAAAGCAAATGCTCAGTTATTCAATCACTTACCACTTATTGCCATCTATTATAAATCAGTCATTATGCTATGTGCTCAGTTCATCTTAACTGAGAAATGGTCCCTGCACTTAAGGAACTCACAGACAAAGGAAAAAACAGTTTCTGCCCTGGCAGGTGTGCTGAAAGGTTAGAGCATCAGCTCGTGCACCCAAAGGTCATGAGTTCGATTCCCAGTCAAGAGCATGTACTTGAGTTACAGGTTTGATCCCCGGCCCTGGTTGGGGCGAGTGCAGGAGGAAACCTATTGATGTGTCTCTCTCACATCAATGTCCTTCTCTCTCCCCCCTCTTCTTCCCTCCCTTCTACTCTCTCTAAAAATCAATGGGAAATATATCCTCCAGTGAGGATTAACAAAAAAACAAACAAAAAACACAAATATTTTTATATAAAATAACTAATAGTAAAGGTGTGTTAGAAGTGCTAATGGGGGCACATGGATGAAAGAATTTTTGGAGCCACAGAAGGCTTCACAAGTGAGATAACCATTAGCCAAATTCTATACAATAACTGAGGTTTACCAGGTAAATTAGACAGAAAGGCAGTCAAAACTGACCAAAGCATACTCTAAATGAAGAACAACAAACTCTAACAACAGTGTTCTTAGGAGTATGTGACATACATGGATAGAAGAAAATAGAAACCTACAGCTATATTATCAAGGATCTTGCTGGGTATGCTAAGGCATTTGGACATTCTCGTACAGATAGTGACAAGACATAAGAGGTTATTAAACAGTGGAGTGGCATGATCAGATATCTGCTTGAAAAAATTAATCCCCGTGTTGAGAAAAAGCTGTCCTGGAGGAGAGAGGTGCAGTTGGGAAGAATTAATAATTTAAGGATTTCAGGTCTGTATGTCCTAATATAATTTCCTACTATCTGGTTTATGTCTCCAGATTTTGCCATTAGAGCTTTAGCTTCATAACTTGGTACCTATTACAACAAAAACTAATCTTTTGGGGGGAAATGGTGTGACGGATATGTGTACGGGCATTAAGTGAGTTGGGCTTGGGGATGTGGGGTAAAGGAGACGTTTTCAAATTTTTCAGTGAGGACTTATGCTAATCAGGCCAAGGCAGGTGAAGAGATAGTCTCCCTTTCTGTCAAAGCAAGTGAACATCAGATACTGTGTTTGTTTTCTCTCTGCCATAGCAAAGTACCGTAAACTTAGTGGTTTCCAACAACATGCTTCTATTATCTCACAGTTGGGAGTTTGGCCATGTCTTCACTGGCTCCTCCACGAGGGGTCTCACATGCTGTAATTCAGGTGTCAACCAGGGCTGTGACCTCAATGAACCTTGGGGTAAAGCTCTAGCACTCTAATAATCTATGATTATTAGAGCTATTACATTTAACTCTAATAATCATAGATAAATTACTTCTCCAAAACCAGCAATGGAAACAGTTGGCTGCTTCAAGTAGCTAACTTCAAGACCCTTATTTAAAGGAATCAGTTGTTTATTTCAAGCTATCAAAGATAATCTCTCTTTTGAGTGACTTAAAGTAATTGGAGACCTTAATTATAACTTCCAAGTTCCTTTGTCTTTGCCATAAAACGTATCATAACTATGGGAATGACACCTCATCACCTTTGCCATTGGCTAGTAGCAAGTTACAGATCCCCCACACACCCAAAGCAGGTGCGGGGCATGGGCATCGCACAAAGGTGTGAGTATCTGGGGTTGTGACTCATGAATCCATCTTAGAATTCTGCCTATCACAGATGCCAAGAGTCAAGTAGAAAAGTTGAAATCACTACAGCCCAGAGCCAGGTAGGCAGGGAGCTAGTGGTTTATCAGGTAGGTAGGAAGTTGACTGGGGGAATGTCTGGAACAAGTTCTGTCCTGGGCTGGCTCACTGTGGCATGGTGCATAACAGAGAAGTTATGTATTTAAAGTGCTATGGCCCAGCTGGTTTGGCTCAGTGGACAGAGCATTGGCCTGCAGACTGAAGGGCCCTGGGTTCGATTCCAATCAAGGGCACATGCCCGGGTTGCAGACTCAGTCCCCAGTAGAGGGCATGCTGGAGGTAGCCAATCAGTGATTCCCTCTCATCATTGATGTTTCTATCTCTCACTCCCTTTCCCTTCCTCTCTGAAATCAATTTAATATATATATATATTAAAGTGCTAAAACCCAGGTGAACACCACACAGTGTACCAGCCCAACACAGACAGGTGTAAAAACAGGGGGAAATGTTCTCCCAAAAGAAGACTGTCGAGATAGAAGATGTCAATAGAAAAAAAGGTCTGGCAGTGTACAAACTGTGTTCAATTGAGGGTGGCATAGACCTGGAAACACCAAGCTTTTCTCTCCCACCATTTATATTTATAGTCAGCTTTCCTTTTACCATTTTACATTTTGCTCTAATGATCATAGATTTTTTTCATACAGATGTAAGTGTTAACAGGGAGCTTTTCCAAGAGCTGTATGTGGCCTGATAGAGGAAATCAGGAGAGAAAAACTATCGAGCAAACAAGCAGACAAGATAATTAGAGAGAAGATCTCCGCAGCACTGAATTTGAGTTGCAAAGAAAATTCCAGCTAACAAAGCAGTTATATTTTCACACAAATTAACAGAAGGTAAAAGCAAGAGAAAATTGAGTTAATAAAAGATTAAATTGGGGGGGGGGGCGGATTTTCAACACAAAAATTCTGAGCCTGTTTCTCTCTTGCCTCTGCTGTAACTGCACCAGTGAGCCCGTCAAGCCTGGCTCTTCCCGCGGGGACACAACTTCCAGGTTTTGCGACCCTTCCACCCCAGGACACAAAAACTGGGGCAAGAGCCATGGGAATTCCAGCTCTGCTCCTCTGCGGGTTGACCTGCTTGTTCTAAGTAACGTTCTGGAATTAAGATTGTGGCAGCCTGACTGGACGCCAAGCACCTGTCTGCTCCGTGTTTGCACCGAATTCTTAGCGTCTAGGCTCTGCTCTCGGCCCAGGAATAACACCACTATCGATAACAGCAATGGTCACAGTTATTCAGCATTTATAAAGCTATGTTAATTAAGCATGTGTTATGTTCAGTCTTTTTTTTTATTTAGTGGCACCCACTCAATCCATTTCATAGGGATAGTATTTTTCAAAGAAGATACTGATACATTTCCATTCTTACATCGAGTTCCTTTGGAAACCTCTCTTCCCCCAGGTCTACACTGAAGACTTAATTCCCAGAAGAGGAAGGATACAGGCCTTTGAGATATTGTAATAGGGAGAATAGGGAAGAAGATCCACATGTGTGTCCTGAACGTTTCTTTCTGGGCTCTGGCCTGGAGAGGCTATAGTGTGATAAGTAGGTAATGGGAGAACATACGGAGAGAGGTTCCCAGGTTCCCAATCCCATGCAGACTCTGGGCAGGGCCACTTCTGAGTAATCCCACGGTATAGACCATCGGGGTCTTGAGGATAAATTTTTCTGAGCTCCGCGTATTTTCCTTAATTATGAATGAGACCCAGAAGTCTCTGTGGCCTCCAGGAAGGGCCTCTGAAGAACCTGGGCTGAAAGTCACAAAGGCTGCTATAGGGCCAGCTTGGTAAGGTTGCTATGGTGGTTGCTGCAGAGGCTAGCATGGACAGAGGTCAAAGTGGCAGACGTAGAGGGCCCACCTTCCCACTGAGGGATAACCTTAAGTGAAAGAGCCAAAAAGCTGGCCCTAGCCACACCCACCCCTACCTACCACCCCTTCTTCCATACAAGCTTTAGGCCCACGTACTAGCCATTTGCTAGGAGTTTAAACAAAAAGCTAACTCAAACTTTCTCACTCTCCCTAACTGTCAGATTTCTGCCCTCAATTGGTCACTCTCCAAGAAAGACTTTGCTTTAGTCCACAGAAAGAAAGAAAACATAGAAGACATCACACAGAAAAAAAATTTATATTCTTTCTCTCTGCTTACAAACCTGCCAATACTGCTCTTAAGGCTTTATCTCAGGATGCACACCAGCATCCTGAACACAGCTTCCAAGACCCTGCACAACTCTCACTCCCTCTGTGGCCTCACAATGGCCATATTCTGACAAATAAATGTGTCTCTTCTTTAGAAGCATTGCAGACCCCACATGAGGTCAATCACACTCTTAGGCCCTCTCTCAGCCCCCTGCACTTTCTCACATTGAGTAAACATGTTTATTTTATGCTGCCCAAATAAACCAATAGTCTTATTTCAACTAATTACAGTCAGAATCACAAGTTCCCACCCAAATGCATGCACTAACTAAATCGCATTACTCCAATATCTAACTATGGAAGATATTTTCATATTTTTAAAGTAATTGAAAGTAGGATGTATGTATATATATATATATATATATATATAGATAGATAGATATAGATATAGATATATATAGATAGATATATAGATATAGATATAGATATAGATATAGATATAGATATAGATATAGATATAAAAATTACTTTCTTTTGGCTACCTAAAACTTAGTCAACCTAAAGTACTCAATTTAACAATAAATAAGCCAGATAATTTATTTAATGCATTTTTTAAATAAAATAAACCACAAAGATATAATTAACACATAATTCCCACTAACCCTTCACTTCCTCCATATCAGCTCACCCCGAGTCTCAGCGTGGAGCTTCCACATCATCTCAGCTGCCCAGCTCTGGCCTTCATGCTGGCTGGAGGCCAGAGCGCCCCTCCGCTGCCTGCGTCCAATGGCTGCTGGAATAACCTGCCCCAGCTTCAGGAGGCCTATTTCCAGGCCGTGTGAACTAATTAAAAAGAAGGTCTTCATTTGCTTTCTGGCAATCCCCGAGCTGCGTGAAAGGTCCATGCCACCTTCTCTGTTCTAATTTTAGTTCTTTTCTAATGTTTCTTCTCCCTTGCAGAAAAGCATCTGATGCTGCTAAGCACTTAAATGCTTTTGTTTTGTTATTTCTATCATTTGGGAAGACGTTTTCTCCAGCAGGAGGTGATGGTTGAAAACTACTAATGAAACTGGAGAAAATTCTTTATCCAGGATTGTTAAATTCTGTAGCAGGTGTCCAACAAAATTCTAGTCAATAAAATTCTTCATAGAGCTTTCTGGAAACAACTTTACATATGGAGGAAGCATCGTTTACTACTGGTGATTCTCAGCTTCTTTTCCCTCAGCAATTCACAGCACACCTATCCAGGACATTTTCATTGAGGAACTCAGAACTCATATGTCACTCACTGTGGGCTAATGCACTGATTCTCAGTCTTTTAAAACGGATGCCCTTTAATTGGATAAATATGAAATTATCACATAGCTTCCTCCCACCTTTCCTTATCTCACTAAAAAAATCACTCTCAACTATCTACTCAGCTTACCTACTTGATTATACAATAATGTTTCAAATTAAAATGTCCAAAACTGAACTTCTTCATCTCAATTAATATCAAGTCTATCCTTCCAGAAGTCAAAAGGGCCAAAAATCCTTGAGTCACATCTTTGGTCTCTTCCATTTTCTTATTCCCTACCACCCAACCCATCCAAAAAATGTTGCTTCTACCTCTCAAATAGATTTGGAATTCCACCATCTCTATTTTTAAAAACTGTTACCTGAGGGAAAGGAACACATTGGCAACCATTAGGAGTACCTACTAGACTGAAATCCTTTATCACCTAGGCTCTCAGATCATTCAGATGTTCATACAAGAAGGAGGTCCATGGTGGTCAAGGTCAGAAAGAAAACCATGGGGGAGTGATCCTGAATGGAACACCCCCTCTCAGGGAATTAAGTGATTTGATGGAAAGTACCTAGGAAGTCAGTGACAGAACTGACACTGGAACTCATTGTCTTTCCATGTATCCTATGTGGTAGCACCTGCATGTGCAGGTTCTTAAATTCAAAGGACAGCAAAACATCAATGTGTAAGATAATAAAATTCTAGTTTTCCTAGTAGATAAATAACTACCTAAAAGTTTTACTTTTTGATGTAAAACAATCAGCACTACCTGCCCTTACTCATTATTACTAAATATCAGTCCACTCTAAAATGTTTGATGTAACATGGGAGTGAAATATTACATTAGGAAACCATAGGAACATGCATATTATTTGAAATTATTTCAACTGCTAAAGGTTAGATTTTAGTTCTGTTCAAAGGTCAGACCTGAAAATAACAATTGTGAAATGTGTGGAAAATGATAATTTCTCCTCACATTTTGGATGGTGCCACTGAAATCCAGTCGGCAATAGGATGTGTTCGGATCCTCTCCCCCTGGTAGTCAGAGTGGAGAGAGGACAATAGCCTCATAACTTCTCTTACTCTTAATTTATAAACAAACAAACAAATAGATGGATAGATAAAAATTATCTATCTCAAAGCATTGTTGAAAATTTTCAAAATTAATCATTTAGTACACTAAAGCTAAGAAAGATTTCCCGAAAGGCAAGCATCAGTGTCATTTTTCCCATTTTAACTTTTTAAATCTGGAATGAGTAATTAAACTAAGTATTAATTAAGTATGAGTTATATGCCTACAACCCTTCCTGGGGTTCACATACCACTTTTATTTACAAATCATGTCCCATCTCTCCTCTCCTGGAAACTTGCATCTGGTGCAAGGCAGACATACACTAAATGCCCATGCTCACTGAATAATACTGTTCTCATTAACATAATGACTACTAGTAATAGTTACTAACATTTAACACTATGTACCCGACATGGCACTAATCCCTTTACATGCATGACTGCACTACAGGGCAAGTTAATCTAATTAACTAATTGTTAATTTAATTCTATAGATAACATCTATAGCATAAAGAGGTTAAGTTTCATAGCTAGGTAAGAGGTCCAGTCTCATAGTTAGAAAACAAACGGAGGCAGCCTACAATGTATCAGGGACCCATCCATTCTAAATCACAAATCCAGAAAGAGGAGAGAAGACAATAAATAAGTACACAAGTGAACAATATAATTTTAGATAGTAAATAGGTTCTAGAAAAAAACACAGGATGATTTGACCAAAGTAACGAGACAATGTTGAAAAATGTTTAAGAACATGAAATCTACCACCAAGTTTGAATTCCAGCTCTGTTATTATGTGCTGTTATTTAGTTATTTAGCTTCTTTCTGTGTTTCCTTGTCTATAAAAAATTACACTTAATTCATATAACAGTTATGAGGTTTAAATGAGTTAATATACATAAAATGCCTAAAACAGTCTATGAAGCATAGTGTTATTTGCTTAAATACTTATTGCTTCTTAATATTAAAGATATTAAATTCAAGGCATTATTAAATATTTATAATTATTAAATTTAATATTGAAAAATTATTTAAACATTTGCTTAAATACTATTGCTTATTAATATTACTATTGTTCTTTTTGCATCATTGTTACTATAATCTACTCTAATAAAAGAGTAATATGAAAATTAACCATCACTCCAAGACACCTAAGCCATGCCCACCAGCCAAGCCACGCCCCCAGCCAATCAGAGCTCCAAAATGGCGGTTAATTTGCATACACAGGCACAGAGCGAAGACTTAAGACAGCCTAGAAGGAAGCCAAGTGCTGCAGAAGGAAGCCAAGCGGCAGAGAAGGGAGGGAGTGAGGTAGCAGAAATGGGAGGAAGTGAGCAACAGAGACTGTGGAGACAGGAGGGAGCCAAGCGGCAGAGGAAGGAGGGAGCTGAGGCAGCAGAGATGGGAGGAAGCGAGGCAGTGGAGAAGGGAGTGAAGCCTGCCTCGGTGGGCTTCGCTCCCTTCTCTGCTTTGCTTAGGCTCAGGAAGCCCTGTTCTTGCAGGAATAGGCTGAGGAAGCCCTATTCTTGCAGGAATCTTCCTGCAATGGACCTCTAGTTACCAATATATTGAAGGAACCTGGGAAAGTGTCTATGAGGAAGTACATTTGAGTCAAAACCCAAGTGACACTCAGTTACATAAAAATTTGAAGACAGAGATTCTAGGCAGCAAGAACAAAAGTACAAAAGACCCAGGGCCAGAATGCCTAGCAAAGACAGCCCATGTGGGCCAGGATAGGTTTGGAAAAGGTTAAGTTAAGGAACTAGTTAGGAGAGCGAGGTTACAATGAACTTCATTGGCCACAGTAAGGAGTTGGACTTTATTCTAAGTTCAGTGAGAAGCCATTTAGCATCTTAAGCACGATGATGATATGCTTTGATTTACATTTTGTAAATATCACTCTGGCTGCCATGGAAAGATTGAAGTACTAGCTTCCATAGAATATTGATCTCACCACTTCCATTAATCATCATTTTTAAAAATCTTAGTTGTTTTTCTATGGGAAAATAATTCTCTGGGTAAATTTTTGAAATGATTTTAGCCTTCTTAAAGTGTTTTTAAAAGCATAGCCAGTGTAAAGGACTTAAATAAGTATATGTGTGTTCTTTCATATACTAATAGTTATATGCACACTCATTTTGTAATAGATAGAATATACACATGAACAATAATTTATGATTCTAAAAGTCATATTAATTATACAGGGTTTTAAAATAATATCTCTTTGAAGAAAAGTAGCTGAATAGTTCCCTTACTTTAAATTAGACATAAACAGAAGATATCCGTTAGGCCCCACTTCTCATATTTCTGTCCACCAGTCATTAGCTTCTAGCCCCCAAAGAAGGGTAGCATTGCAAATCTGATTGGATGGAATCAGATATGTTTGACTAAGGAGGGTGGTTCCTTTCCTAATCTTCCCTTTACCCCTCCCCCCAAACTTATTTCTTCACACCCCTCTTCTCTAAGTTCACTTTGGTTTGAGTACATTGATAGCCCACTTAGACCACACTGTCCAATTTAATTTTCCCAGATAACCTTGAGCCAAGGTCTCTAGCCTCAGAACTAGATGGCATATATTGATGAGTTGCTACCACTATGTGGAGAGGGGTAAATAATGGGAAAAGAACATTTCTAGGTCTCTTTTTTTCCACTATTATTTTATCACTAGTGGCCCGGTGCACAAAAATTTGTGCACTCTGTGGGGGTCCCTTAGCCCAGCCTGTGCTCTCTTATAGTCTGGGACCCCTCGGAGGATATCCACCTGCTGGTTTAGGCCTGCTCCCTGAGGAATCGGGTCTAAGCTGGCAGTCAGACATCCCTCTGGCAGCCCAGGAGTCCTCAGGGGATGTCCACTTGCCAGCGGGGAGCAGGCCTAAGCTGTAGTCAGACATCCTTAGTGCTGCTGAGGAGGGGGGAGAGGCTCCCACCACCACCGCTGTGCTGGCAGCCATCAGCCTGGCTTGTGACTGAGCAGAGCTCCCCCTGTGGGAGTACACTGACCACCAGGGACAGCTCCTGCATTGAGCGTCTGCCCCCTGGTGGTCAGTGTGTGTCATAGTGACCAGTCATTCCCAGTTGTTCTGCTGTTAGAGTCAGTTTGCATAGAGGCCTGGTGCACGGGTGGGGGCTGGCTAATTTGCCCTGAAGGGTCCAGATCAGGGTGGGGTCCCTCTGGGGTGACTGGCCAGCCTGGGTGAGGGGCTGAGGGTCGTTTTCAGGCTGGCCACACCCCCTTCAGGGTGAGGGTCTCCACTGAGGTGCCTGGCCAGCCTGGGTGAGGAGCTGATGGCTGTTTGCAGGCTAAGCCCCCCAGCAGGGACCCTCACCCCATGGCGGTATGGCCAGCCTAGGTGAAGGGCTGAAGGCTGTTTTCAGGCTGACCAAGCCCTGCATCAGGGATCCTCAGCCCATGGGGGTGTGGTCAGCCTGGGTGAGGGACTGAGGGCTGTTTTCAGCTGGCCACACCCTCTTCAGTGTGGGGATCCCCACTGGGGTGCCTGGCCAGCCTGGGTGAGGGGCTGATGGCCATTTTCAAGCTGGCTACACCCCCTGGCAACCCATGCTCTCAGCCTCTCCTTTTTTCCTTTTTTCTTTTTCTGGGATTTTTTTATCTTCTATAATTGAAAGTTTGTAGCCTTGAGTAGAGCCAATGGCCAGCCAGGGCAGGTGGGAAGCTTGGCTTCCTCCACCACCGGGGACAACCCAAGCCTCCTGCACACTCCAGCTCCCTGGCCACTGCCATCTTAGTTGGGTTAATTTGCATACTTGCTCCTGATTGGCTGGTGGGCATGACTTGAGCATAGCGGAGGGACAGTTAATTTGCATGCGTCTCTTTTATTATATAGTAGAATAGCATTATGTCATCATCTTTAATATCTAATGCCGAGAAGGCCATTAATTTATTCAGAAAGAATATTATACCCACACTCTGACAAAAATCATAAAGCCCTACATTGCCTCACATGTAGGCGATCAAAGAACCCAGCACAATTTGTGCAAATGATTCCGCTTAATGAATCTAACTCATAAAGGTTTCAGTTTTAAAAGTGGAGAAATATTGCTGCATAAAGTGAACTGCTTTACCTGGGTGGCCAGTTCCCTCGGTCTTGACCTCTGCGTTTCCCACAGAAGAGGTGAGTGGACTAGCAGGAGGGCTGGAAGGGAAGCTTGCACACCCTGTAGATGTGTTGATTTCAAAATATTCTTGGTTATGATTCATCCGATGAAAATCCAGAGAAGACACAATAGAGGTTCGTTGTTTAGGCTAAAATAAATTAGCATGATGACAGTATTAATATGACTATGTTCATCTTTAGCCCCATCTCCCCATCAGTTTAATCTAAGTGACGATTTTTTTCAGTTAAACTGTCGGGATTTATATTTAAAATAAAACTGTGCTTTACAGAAGGACACTAAATAATCCCTTAATAAATTAAATAATGAAAAAATATTTAATGAAAACCTATGATGGCATAGTTGATTAAATAATTTAGACTCTTTGTTAGGTTTCTCCAGAAGTATGTAAAAATACAGTATGCAGAATTTCTCTTAATATTCAATTTGGAAAGTTGCAATTATAAGTCACCTTTCAATCAACTGACATTTATGAAACATCTGGCATTGGCCAGACCCTGAGGATATAGAATCTAACAATAAAAGGGGTCTCATGACATTGAAGCATTATTAGGGCAATTCAATTTTTTTATTCTTTATATAGCCCAAGGAACAGTGGCATTAGATATTGTCCCGAAGTACCATATGCTGAAATTCTATCATTGGAATTAATTAAAGTTATATAGGGCATATTCCAGGATCCAAGAATCTGCTTGGTATTTGTGGTAAACTTTGATTTTCTTTTTTAAGGGTTTTAATTAATCCCCAAATAGCAAGAAAAGTCCATCTATAATAATAAAAGCATAATATGCTAATTAGACGGACATCCTGTTGGATGACCCTCTGGATGAAGCCAGGGCTGTGAGGGAAGCCCGGGTCCTGGGTGCTAGAGAGAAGCTGGTGCCAGCAGCTGGGGGAAGGAAGGCTTACTCTTGCACGAATTTTGTGCATCAGGTCTCTAGTTTAAACATAAAAGTTAAAATCATGGAGTAATGACACCTATAATCTATATTGTTTGTCAGTAATGGATTGTTCCCAATAGCAGTTTTCTATTTTTTCCCCCCATAGTTTTAATTATGTTCACTCCTTTCCCCTGCCTAGCAGAGCTTCTAACATAGTCCTTCAAAAAAAAAAAAAAAAGATTGTAATCTTTTTGGCTCTCAGAATTGTGTGCATTTCCCAAGAATCAAAGTATTTTTACTTTTTATTCTTCTCATTCTTATTACTGAAATAGTAAAAATCTCACAATAATTAACAAGAGGTTAACTGCAATCTCTTTATAATAAGTTTATTTCCCCAAAGTTACTTTTGGTTTACTAATGTTTCCATTGCCCTCAAATACCTATTAATTTAATCACTGTATTTCAAAGATTGTTTTCCTGCATAATATTTCAGCTACCCTGTCTCTTTCAGATCATGGTTTTTAAAGTAGATATCATTTAGTCTATAATCTAAACTAAATGATATCGAAATATCTGTGTTTTACAGGTGTGTTTTTTTTACATAAAGCATACAAATTATCACAATATGCTTTATTCTTGCAATATTATATTGAAAGAAGTTGAGAGGCATAAATATTGTTATACAAGAAACTATAAGTCATTTATTATTATGCCATATCAACTCATTCAAATGAGTACCCACAGGACCCTGATGCTTTTGAAGATTGAAAGACCAGGGTTCAATGTCAAGCCTTCATTTCTCATGAAATCTCTGTCCTTGAAGCTGCTGAATCTCAGATTCACCTTCAATGTTCTTTCCTCTAGACTGTATAACAGCAATTAAATGTCATAAACTATGGGCGGCTCTCTCAATGGAACAGCTCACACCTCTCCTCCAACGCGCATTTTCTGCCTTTCTCTTTCTCCTAAGCTCTGAGCCCATTTCTCCTACAGTTCACTTTTTCTACCTCTGTGACTTTCTAAATAAACTTTCTCTTACAGAAAACAAAGTTGTAAACTATGACACTAGCTGCAATAAAAACACGGTTATGTCCACTATCTTGGTCTTGTTTTATTGTGCTGTGTTGTGTTTTTGTTTCACTTTATAAACAGGTCATAAATCAAATTTTTATAATTTTCCTTGTCATAAACTTTATAAAGGTCAAGCTAACTGATGTATAGGACTTCTTTACATTTAAATGTTTCTTAAATAAATGTTTCTGAACCCAGACCACCCAAAGTTCTATTTACATACAAACACAATTTGTTATGCATAAAAGCATAAAAGCAAACAGGCTATATATTTTTTTACTACATGAATTCATTCTACAGATATTTGCTGAGTAACTAAATTGCAGATGCCATGGTAAGCACTGTGACAGGAATAGATAGGAAAGACATAGTCTCTATGGACCAGATGATAATAAACTCTTGTTGGAGAAGGAATGGTGCATGAGGGAAGAGACAAGCCACCCAAGAATTATGCCTCAGTATAATATACTAGAGTGAAAAGTACTATGATAAGTGGAGGAACAGAATATAAAGGGAGCCCAAAGGTGGGTTTCTAACATGGTAAGGAATTAGAAAGGCCTCCATAAGCAGGTAATTGGTGGCTGAGTTGAATTCTGATGAAGCAGCGTTGGGAAGCATGTGATAGGCAGACAAAAGAGGATGGGGAGAAGGGAAATACAAACTAAATAGTCAGGGGTGGCTCTAGTGCAGAGCATGTGAAGGTAGTGGTGGGTTCGAGACGTGGGATATTGTAAGTCGCAGGGGCCAAATCATAAAGTGCTCTAAATGCCATGCCAATGAGATTGGTCTTTAACGTGAACATAAAAAAAATAAAATAAACCCCTGAATCATTTTCAAGCAAGGTTTTGATAGCCGAGTTTTCATTTTAATAAACTTACTTTAGCAATTTAGAGAATAGATTGGCCGAGGTTGGACTTGAGGAAGGAAAACTAATTAGGAGGGTATTATAGAATTCCAGCCATGACATAATGAGATCCTAAGTGAAGCAATGGCAACAGGGTTAGAGATAGCAGATGTTTTTAGGAGATGCTAATGAGGTTAGCTTTTTAGTCCTGACATCTGATTGTATGGGAAGATTGATTTTTAAGGGAGAAGTCTAGGGTGAGTCACAGATTTCTCGCTTGGGTAAATACCAGAAGATAAATTCTTTAATGGGAAACACAAATGTATACACTCCTACACAGAAACATGAAAGATGTATGCTTGTGTGCTCTCAAGACTCAGTGTAGACTGTTTAATGCATGGTCATGCAAATCTACATTTTACTTTCCCTTTTCCCTTTCTTTCTTTGAGCAGAGTGCTATGATCTCACTATAGCATAACTTCAAATAAGGTATCTGGAGAAAGGGAGATAAGCTAATAGAAATTTGAAGGGAATGAACCACTGAGCAGTGATCAGCTGACCCCATTCTTATTTGCCTCTTCAGAACTGTCCATTAGCTATTACCCAGTTTGAGGAACAAAGAGTGGAGAGTTATTGCCCAAAGCTCTGAACATCTGAGGTAATAAAAAGGGAGAATCATATGGACCAGCAGACTACAGCCTCTGGCCCACATCTGGCCTGCCTCATGTTGCTGAAAATAAAGTTTTACTGGAATATATTTGTGCCCATTAATTTACCTTGTGTCTAATCGCAGAGTGAAGTTTGGACAGAAGCCACATTATCCACAGCACCTGAAATAGTTGCTGCCTGGTCCTATAGAGAAAACGTTGGCCAACGCTTGTTCTAAGAGACCATTTTAGTGCTCAACAAAACTATAAGCATTGGTTCTGTTATTTCCAAGCCTTATGTGCATTCAGGTTGGTGACAGGTAACTAATTCTGACCAATCAACTGTCTGTAGAAGTGAGCCTTCTCCAACCCTCTCTTACTCTGCAGATGATGTAGTTCCAAGATGAAGGAGGGTCATTCAATCCACATTGGACCTTATGAGAAGTTTCCTTTACGTTAAACCACTGAGATTCTGGGTTGGTCTGTCGTGTCAGCTAGCACTACTTAGCCTAACTAGCACAGAATCAGTGGCTCAGAGAGGTTAAATTATTTACTCAAGACCACATAAGTAGCAAGCAGAGGGGCTTCAAAGAAAAGGAAAGGCCATTTGTTCACATCTAGACACAAGCAAATGGTGCCTCAAAACACAAATCACAATGGCAGGATTAAAGAAATATCTGTGTGAAAAAAAATGAAATAATAGAAATGAGAGAAAGGACAAAGAGATAGTAGCATTATTAAAAATGGAGATGGGCCTGGAATGTTCGCTTTAATTTTAATACATTCATTAAAAAAAAAAAAAAAAACAACTATCCTGATGGAATCCTGCCAAGCCACTCAGTATAAGAAATGTGCTTTCACAAAAATGTTACAGTTACAAATGGAATTTGCCAAGTTTCAATTTGTAAAACGAGTTGCACGTGTGTTCATTGTGACTCCTCCTTTAAAACATCTCCCTCCCTTGCCTGTGGTCCAGCGCTCATTTCTCCCTACTTTCCCAAGGACTTGCTCCCACACATATTTACTTAGCCAGAATCAGAAAACTACAGATCTATTTTTTAATGACTGGGGGGGGGGGGGTGAAGGAAAAATAATACTAATGGTAGGTGAAAATTACATGAAATTCAAATGTCGGTGTCCATAAATAACGTTTTATTGGAACATATACATTCCCATTCATTTATGTGGTCTATGGCTGCTTTCATACCATCACAGCAGAGCTGAGCAGCTACAACAGAGGCTCTATGACCCACAAAGCCTGAACTACTTTATTCTCTGGTCCTTTACAGAAAAAGTGGGTCACCCCTGGGATAGAGTGATTAGGAAATGTCTCTGAGGAGCTGAAATTGAACAGATACACAAATGACTGTGAAAGAGTTGGGACCAGCTCCATAGAGTTGTTGAAACCAGTGCGACGTGAAGATGTGGGGCCCCTTGCTCCAAAAGCAGATATAAAATCAAGCTTTCCTGTCTTCCATGGTCTCTTTCTAGATCTGCCATGTGCTCTTAGTTGCTACTTAATGTCTCATTCCCTTGGGCACTGGGACACTCACAGGATGAGAACAGACTCTCACAGGCACCCAGAGGCTCTGTCCTGCAACCTAGCGTGTGCACCTCATCTCCATCCTCCCCATGTTCAGGGTCTCACTGCTAAGAACACATTCAATAAGGTGGGGAGATGGTGGGACATGAGCCAAGGCTGAAGCCCCAGCACAGGCTCCATGTTCACACAGACTTCACTTAGAAAACAAATACAGAGGTAAAAATCATTCAAAAATTTAGACAGTTGACCAGGAGCATTAAACCCCAAGCATGAGGCCCTTCTGCGAGTGATGCCCACTGGGGCTGCACTGGTCCCACATCCCTGAAGCCATGTTAGGTTAAGACCTTAAAAAGAGTAATGTGCAAATTTACTGGTGTCACATACAGAATGGCATGCATTTCCTACCCTGACTTTGGATTCTCTTAATCCGAACCAATTACCGTAAGAATCTCTTTACATTGGATAAAGATGTAGATGAACTAATATATTCTGATACAACCTTAATAATTTCAAGGCATTTCTGCAACCCAGACAGATATGATTCATTCATGAGTAAAATAAGAACACGCAACTCCTGATTAGGATGAGATCTAGGCAATGTGTGCATTTACTTTCAAGTGTTGTCTGGACTGGAATGTAACTTTCAAATATCCACTTTTATGTTTCCTCCTCTGTTATTTTCAAATTACTTAAACTAATGGACATTTTTAAAATCCACTTACTTGGATTTAAAATCGTTTGAATTCACTTAATTTCATTGACCTCATCAACCTCCTAATAAAATGTCAAGTAGGACTAGAGGGACATTCTAGTGTCAGCACAAAGACAAAGTGGTGCTAGAAAAAGTCAAATGCGGTATTAAATTATTCAAGCAAAACTCAAGTTCAGAATGACTACCAAGGGAAGATGGCTGAAAGTCAGAAAATTAACAAGTGACATCCATAAACATATGTGAAAATGACAGACTTTCCATCCAAACACTGAACCATTGATAAATTACGTCAAGTCAATGGTAATAAATTAGATGCTTTTTTAAATACTTTCCAAACCTGAGATAGAGGTGGCATGGTAAAAAATGGGAAGCTAAACCAGTAGTATTTTCTTTTAGAATTTTAATCAATGTAGACTATTTTGTGTATCTGGCATATGGTAAAAAAATTTTAATCTAATTTTTTTCCCCAAAATGGTCGCCTACTAGCCAATACCATCATATCTTCGCTGATTTGAAATGCTACCTTTATTACACTATATTTCCAAATATGACTGGCTTTACATTGCTGGACTCGACTACATTCCCATTGATTTACTTGTCTATTCCTGTTCTAATACCACACTCAATGACTGCTGTGACTTCTCCTACTTCTAAAATTTTTAGTAAATGGCTTTGGATTTCTTTGAGTTGTCCTCTTTTTTATATTTTGGGAGTATTCTATAATTTGGTGTTCTAAACCACTCCCATTAATTTGTTCAAAAAATTACTAGTGACAATCAGCCATGTTTTAGACACTATTCTAGGTTCTGGGGCTACCTCAGTTAACAAATAAGATAAGGCATGAAACTTTTATGCATTTTTTATGACTTTAGGTGTAACAATCCTGTTTTTTTGTGTAACTTACAAAGTGATCCCCCAATAAGTCTAGCCTCCACCTGACTTCATACCTAGTTATTACAACATTATTGATTATATTGCCTATATTGTACTTTATATCCCCATGACAATATATCACTAGTCTAATGATCCTATTTTTAATTTTCAAAAAATTCCATTTTAAAAATTGCCTCCTAATTTTATGAATTCAAGAACTTCTCAAATTTTCCTGAGGATACTGATTATAATATTTTTCTTGCAGTAACTGTTTTCTCAGAGGTTATTTACTTTGTTCATTGAGCTTGGTTTCTCTCTTTTTAGTTGAACTTCTTTCAGAAGTTCCAAATGCCTCTGATAGTTCCACTCTCTGGTTTTCATCGCTGCTATGGAGTTATTCTTATTTGTATACTTATTTTACCATTTTAATTGCATTTCAGGAGAGAGAAGATGTAAACCGTTGGGATCAGTTCACCATCTTTTTTTTTTTTAAATATATGTTATTGATTTTTTACAGAGAGGAAGGGAGAGGGATAGAGAGTTAGAAACATCAATGAGAAACACCGATCAGCTGCCTCCTGTGCATTCACCACTGGGGATGTGACCACAACTAAGGTACATGCCCCTGACTGGAATTAAACCCGGGACTCTCGAGTCCACAGGCCAACGCTCTATCCACTGAGCCAAACCAGTCAGGGCTCAGTTCACCATCTTGAGTTAGAATTCTATTTCTCTGTCTTGGTCATTCTTAAACCTGTATAAACAAGGGAAGGAGTCTAGACAACAACTCAGTAGGGGTAAATATTATTAAACTTTTATTCAGATGCCATACAAATGGAAAATAATATTTTCTTCTTTCCAGTAAAAGGGGGGAAAGCCTTAATATGAAGTACATATTTTTTTGTATTTGTTTTTATTTTGGTCACGAATATAATAGTTGATATGATTAAGGCTTAGTCTGAAGATATATAACTTCTGATCTTCAGGTAAGCAAAATACCATTCCTCTGCTATATAGATTATGGACAAACATAAACAGGCAAAAGTGGGAGTGAGCAAATTCAAGTACCCAAGAGGAGGTAACACACTTCTAGAAACTTAAAATTTATTATCTCAATTAAGCCTATAAGATTGGAATTGAAGGCAGCTATTCCTCTTTCCATTTTGCACTGAACTTGAGATTTAAAGATAGTCTCACAGTTAACAAATGGGAGAGCTGAAACTAAAACACAGTTATATGGAATTTTAAATTGCATCTCCCCCTCCCCACCAAGGACACCACACTATAGATAAAGCAAAAAGAAGCAACATAAAGTACAGGTAGAACAAGAGCCTAATAGTTCTTGAGTTTCTCATATTTATATCAATGAACAATTTTCCTAGTCTCCAGTCAGCTGACAGCACTGATTTTTTTTAAAAAAATCATTGTTTTAAGGGGTGTTGAAGAAAATACCAGTAGGTGGGACATGTGAAGAAATAGAATCTAATTCAACTATGTATTAAGCCCTACAGTTATTCAGTGTTGAAAGGCAGAAATTTTTAAAATCTTTATATTTTATGCTTTTCTCTATTAATTCATTTCATTTTTATGCAGAGATATTTGGCTATGGATTAACATATAACCTCATCTTCTATTGAAAGAAACAAATTATAAAACTGTTAATACATCCGTAGTATTTAACATACATAAGCATGAGTGTAAAATTTTTAAAATGAAAAATATATATGTTTCTTCATATGAGTGAGTTTCTTCATACAAGTTATTCAAACCTAAATTGGAAATACTATATATATTCATGAAAGGATATTAGAAGTGTGGGATTTTATCCTAGTTTTATTCAGTAAAAGTATTGTTGCTCTGAACTGAATATAGATATTAAAAATCTGGAGAGTGTTTTTCAACTATAAATCATAAAGTTGATTATCAGAGCAGCTTCTCCCATCAATAAAATAGTCATGACTTTCTTGCAAAAAATATTTTTTAACTAGGAATTCAAATATTCAAATATGTTTTTCCAGAGTCACTGTACCATTTTACTTTCCACAAGCAACGTATGTGTTTCTCCATATACTTGCCAGCATCTGGTGTTGTCACTACTTTTTATTTTAGTCATTTTGATAGATGTAGTGATAGCTCACTGGGGTTTTAATTTGCATTTCTCTAATTGTTAGTGATGTTGAACATTTTTTCATGTACTTATTTTCCATTTGTATATCTTCTACAGGAAAATGTCTCTTCATGTCTTTGGCCCATTTTCTGATTGGATTGCTTGTTTTTATATAACTGTTTAGTTTTGAATATTCTTTGTATATTTTAGAAACTCTTATTTAGCAGGTGTGTGATGTACAAATGTTTCCTCCAGTCTCCACTTGTCTTTTTCTCATTTAACAGTGTTTCATGAAGCAAACATTTTGAATTTTGAGAAAGCACAATTTGTCAATTTTTCCTTCTATGGATAATGTTTTTGTTATAAAGTATAAGAGCACTTTACCTAGCTCTAGATACAAAAAAAGTATCTCCTATCATTTTTTTTCTAAAAGTTTTCTAATTCTACATTTCACATTTAAGTTATTTATCCCTCTGAGTTAATTTTTGTTTAAAATGTGAGACTTAGGACAGATATTTGCCCATAGATGCCCAATTGCTCCAACACCATCTGTTGAAAAGGTGATCTTTTCTCCATTGAATTGCTTTGACATCTCTGTCAAATATCAGTTGGGCATATTTGTGTAGGTCTATTTCTAGGTTCTCTCTTCTGTTCCATTGTGCCCGTCCCTTTGTTAATATCATCTTGAATACTGTAACGATAAAATAAATCTTAACATTGGGCAGTTCCTCCCAGTTTATTCTTGTTTCCAAAATTGTTTTAGTTATCCCAATTCCTTTATATTTCTATGTAAATTCTAGAATAATCTTGTATATATTTTTAAACATTCTTGCTGGGATTTTGAGAGAAATTGCATTAAACTTGTATATCAATTGGGGGATAATTTACATCTTTACTATGGAGTCTTCTAATCCATAAACAGTCTCACTATACTTATTTGCATTTTCATATCTTTTTTACCATTATTTTGTACTTTTGTACACAAGTCCTATACATGTTTGGTAGATTTTTCTTTGCTTTGTATGTTGATTATAAATGATATTGTATTTTTAATTCCAGTGTCCACGTGATTATTGCTAATTTATTGAAATGCAATTGATTTTTTAATGTTTATTTTTCATCCTGTGACCTTGTTGAATTAACTTATTAGTAGTAGGGTGTGTTTTTTTTGGTCATTTCATTGGGATTTCCTACCTAGACGATGATGTCATTTGCAAATGGAACAGTTTTATTTATTCTTTTCCAATCCACATGCCTTATGCTTTTTATTTCCTTTTTTTATTGCACAGCCAGAACTTTCAGTGCTATGTTGAATAACAGTGATGTGTGAGGGAACATCTTCATTTTGTTCCTATTCTGAGGAGAAGCATTCAGTTTCACCATTAAATATTAGCTATATAATTTTTATAGATGAAACTGATCAAGTTGAGGAAGTTCTCCATTGTTTCTATTTTTCTGAGATGTTTTTTTTTTTTTTAATCATGAATGGCCCTAGCTGGTCTTGCTTAGTGGATAGAACATCGGCCTATGGACGGAAGGGTCCCAGTTTTGATTCCAGTAGGGGGCGTGCAGGAGGCAGCTGATCAATGATTCTCTCTCTCTCCCTCTCCCTTCCTCTCTGAAATCAATAAAAATATATTTAAAAATCATGAATGGATTTTGAATTTTGTTGATGGTGTTTTCTGGTTCAATTGATCTGCTTCAATGATCACATGGGTTTTCTTCTTTATAAATTTTCAACTAGTCTTATATCCCTGGAATACACTCTACTTGGTTGTGGTGTATAATGCTTTTTATATCTCGCTGAATTCTACTTACTAATAGATTGTTAAGAAATGTTGTGTCTATATTCATGAGGTATACTGCTCTGTGGCATTTGCTTTTTGTGTTATTGGGCATTTTTAGTGTTTTTGTTTTGTTTTGTACTGTCTGGTTTGGTATTGGTATTAGCTTCATAAATGAATTGCAAAGTTCCTCTCTTGTTTCAGGAAAAAAAAAAGTTTAAAATTGAACTTAATCTTCCTTAAGCTCTGACCAGTGTTACTAAGTGGTTAGAGCATAGGCCTGTGCACTTGAAGGTTGCAAGTTCAATGATCCACCACAGGTCAGGGTGCTAGAGGGAGGCAATCAATCACATCAATGCCTCTCTCCTCTCTCTCTTTCTGTCTTTCCCTCTCTCCCATCCTTTCCACTGTCTAAAAATCAATGAAAAAAAAATCTTCACTTCTTGGGTGAGGATTAAAAAAAATCTTCCTCAAATATCTGTTATAATTCTCCAGCAAAACCAACTTGTTTTTCTTGGAAGATTTATAACTTATGAATTCAATTTCCTTAATAGCTGTAGGACCATTCATGTTATCTTTTTCATATTTGGTGAATTGTGCTAGTTTGTTATTCATTTAAGCTAAATTGTCAAATTTATGTAGGAAGAGTGGTTTGCAATATTCCTTCATTGGCCTTTTAGTGTCTATAGAGTCTGTAGTAATGTTCCCTGTTTCATTCCTGATATAGGCAATTTGTGTCTTTCTCTCTTTTTTCAATTTCTGTTTAAGGACAGCAGGAGGTAATTGTATAATGATTTATAGAAGATATGTTTTGAGCAGCCAAAACAGGAAGCATATGCTACTGTGTGTATGAGAGCAAAGAATTTTTTTACAAATAAATATGCAGTATGCATTGCTTTTTAACCCACCAAAAGTCATTCTGCTTTCCAATTCTTACTTTACATCATTACTAATAATACCTCTCATTAAATACATGCTGTGTTGGGCATCCTACAATATACTTTTCATGCAAATACAACCACTACAAAAGTGAATATTATTTACCACATTTACAGATTGGGAAAGTGAGACTTCTCAAAGGTACTCAGTAACTTTCAAAGACAGTTTTACAGTTTAGCTCTCTCAACCCTTCAAAGCAATGCATACACTTTTCATTGCACCATGTTATATTTATTTTTCTCTACAATTACTCCAAATGTCTTCCTATGTAATAAAAATAACGGCACCCCCTTTTATTTGGTATCGTAAGTAAGAAAATTACAGTTTAAAAGAACATTTTATCCAAAGTACAGGGTAGGCAAAAATAGCTTTACAGTTGTTCATATGGAAAATAATACAATAATTAATAGGTAATGAAACAAGAATAAACTCTGTTTCATGTATTCACAACTGCAAACCTACGTTTGCCCACCTCTGTATATGTAAAAGCAATTATGATGAGGGTTATCATCAAGAAGTAAATACATAGTAGATAGAAGAGGTTAAGGTTCAAACCAGAAAGATGTGACAGTACAAGTACTTATATGAATGAATTTAAGATGATATGAAGTTTTAAAAATAAGTTCAATATATAGGACTTCCTTTGGAATAAAACACTATCAGTGTCATGAAAATTGATGTCATACTAGAGGCCCGGTGATGATCTTTGTGCAGGGGGGCGGGGCAGGGGGATGTGGGATCCCTCAGCCTGGCCTGTGCCCTCTTGCAGTCTGGGACCCCTCATTCCTTATCGCTCACCTGCAGTAGAGGCGGGAGAGGCTCCCGCCACCACTGCTGCACTCGCCAGCCATGAGCCTGGCTTCTGGCTGAGTGGCTCTCCCCCTGTGGGAGTGCACTGCCCACCAGGGGGCAAATCCTGCATTAAGCATCTTCCCCCTGGTGGTCAGTGTGCATCATAGCAACCAGCCATTCTGCTGTTTGGTGGATTTGCATATTAACCTTTTATCATATAGGATAGAGTGTGTTTTTTTAATGAAGATAAGTATTCAAAATAATTTTAGCTAACACTTTCAACTCTTCTGCTAAGTTTTATTCTAAAACACATATCAAAATGCACATTAATAAAGGTTTTTATTTTCTCATTTTCACATCTCTGGTAATGGAATACTCAAAAGATTGATAGGAAGGGATATAAAGTAAACATATATGTTTTAAACCTATAAATTGAGTAATCAGTTTCCAGATAATCAAAAATGGACATGACTTATATGTAAACTTTGCTTAGAGTGCCCTTAAAGAAACAAAATCATTAAATGCTGAAACAGTCTATGAACCTAAAATTCCTTGCTTTATCTTTATATCAATGAGCAAGTTGAGCACAGCTGGTGTGGCTCAGTGGTTGAGTGTCAACCTATGAATCAGGAAGTTATGGTTAGATTTCCAGTCAGGGCACATGCCCAGATTGCAGTCTCAATCCCCATTGGGAGGTATGCGGGAGGCAGCCAATCAATGATTCTCTCTCATCACTGATGCTTCCATCTCTCTCTCTCCCTCTCCCTTCCTCTCTCTGAAACCAATTTAAAAAAACATATTTAAAAAAAAATGAGCAGATTGAACACTCAATTCATTTGTGTCCTAAATTCAAAAGCACCTATATGTTTCCTTCTCAATCCCACAGGTAAAAGCTATTGACACCTACACTGGAGACGGAATAAGACTTGGAGTGAGACATAATTGTATTCAAATCCCAGTGCCCATATTTACAGTTTAGTTTTGAAATATAATAATATAACCTGCTGTGTAAAATCATTGTCTGGATTAACTGAGACAATGTAAATGAATCATTTAGGATAATGCCTACTTCCAAGTAAAGGACTGATAATTATTTTTTCTTCCCTTAGTACAAGATGTAGCATAGATGTAACCTACTTGAAAGAAGACATTGTAGGGTAAAATCACAACACAGCACTCCAATTGACTGGCAGAATCATCAAATTAAATGGAGAAGGCAGTGTCAGGGCCCCACTGTTAATTTGCAGAGGTGAGAGTTGAAAGAAGAGGGAGGATCAGTAGTTTTAGAAGAATATATAGCACATAGACTTATTTTCCCAGTATTTAAAGTGGCTTCCCTGGAAATTATAATGACTGCATTAAGCAGAAAGCTGTCAGTGGGGCCCTGGTGGGAAATACTGGTAAGAGGCAAAGACCCTGGTAGAACCTCCCTAAGCAGCCACCCATCCTGATTTAAGAAGTAAGGGCTCATTGCAATGGACTGTGAGGCAGGGGAGAAAGAAGAGAAGGTGGAAGGAACATAGAAATATTCCCCAGTTCTTCCCACGGAGGGGACTTTGGAACAGTGATATCCAATTGCAATAAATGTACTTAGTGACCAAATCTGGGCATCCAACTACCATTTTTCACTCAAAGGAAGTAGAGCTTCAAAATAAACTGGGGGTTAGGGAGGTGGGGGGGGGAAGGACAAGTGGAAAAAATTGGAGATCTATATATCATTTGTTGTAATACTTATCTATCATTTGTTGTAATACTTTAAGCAATAAAAAAAAAAGCCAATTTTATTAGATAAAAAAAAAAAGTAGAGCTTCTTGGAGAAATGGCTGGTTCCACATCTGGGACTGGAAACGTATGTATGAGCTAAACCTAGATTATCTTATTCTTCTTAGAATGATGAAGTACTCGAAGAATGGTGAGGATACGTCAAAGGACACAGATCGGCTCCCTTTGGCCAGATTAGGACTCATGTAAGCATCAAAACAAGTAATGATAGTAATGGAGCATATAATGCACTGAATAAAATAGGAAAACGTGAGTCTACACAAATATACATAAATAAATAAAACAAGTGCAATGTTTTATGAGAAAAGGGATGTTAATATAGTTTCAAAGTACATACAACAAGTGCTTATAACTTACAGAAGGAAAGAGTAACTTTACAGTCGATAAGCCTGGGAAACATAAAGTAAATCCAGTGATCTAGGTGAACATCATCAGGAATAAGACAAATCAAAACAATATACCACCTGAGAGGATACAATTTAAAAAAAAATAGTCTACATCTTTCTGAAAAAGATGAATAGTAGCCTGAATCCAATTATGAGGAAGTATCCAACAAACCCAAATGGAGGGACATTCTATAAGTAACTGACCTGCTATCTTCAAATGCGCCATGGTTTTAAAGTCTAGAAAAGACTGAGGAATTGTTCCAGGTCAAATGAGATGAGAACTACACACAATGTATGGTTCTGGACGGGATCATATTACCATAAAACATATTATTATGACAACTGGTGATATTTGAATTGGGTTATAGGATTCAATGCTAGTAACTTGTCAAAGTTCAATATCTGATTTTGATAGTTGTTTTCTGGTTAAGAATACATGTCCACGTTCATAAGAAATAACATACCAAAGTATTTGGAGCTGATGGGATCAGCAACTTACAAATAATTTCAGGTAAAAAGGTCTCTATATCGTTTTCTAATTTTGCTGTAACTTTGTCAGTGTTTCAAAGTAATAATATTAAAACATGAAAATTACTGTGAGAAATGTAGAAGATAAGTTAGAAGTAGATGAGGGTGCCAGCAAGGGAGCCATTATGGAAGCTATTTCAATAATCAAGTCAAGAGCAGGTGAATTAAGACATTTGTAGTGGGAACCAAGAAAAGAGGAAAGCTATGGCAGATATTAAGGAAACAGAATTGAGATGGTTTGGGTTGCTATTTACTAGTAGCTAGGGAGAGAAGAAAAGGGAAAGCTCTAAGGCAACTCAAATTTCTCGTTTGGAAAACCGATTAGATGGTAGTACCACTAATACGAGGAAATCAGAGATGTTTTTGGAGTAAGTAAGCTGATGTAATGGCAAAAAAAGTATAGTGAGCCTTATTATCCAAACACTCTAGGCTACTTGACCAAATAAAATACATTTATTAACATGTTAAGCTGAATTTGTACTCTCTGGCTTCATGTTTCCGCAAGAAAGGTAATTCAATCAGAGTAACATTCTTGGCCTATTCTCCCTTCACTCATATCTCCCCATGGAGTGAGAATTGCTCAGCTGCAAAATGTCTTTGGGGAAAGAACTAAGCATTCCGGGCTCTGCCCCTTCTGAGTTTCTCCTCTTCAGAGCCAACATGTCAGCATAATCTATATATTCCTACTCTTCTGTATCAAAACCACCTTGCAGATGGCTGTGATGTGTGTTTAATTCAGGGGCAAAGTTACAGCAAGCACATTTAGCTACATATCCAGAATCATACTGTCCAATCTACAGTAACAATAAAATTTATGACATTTTATTTTAATTTGTCTAACTCCTATATCACATCTGTCAATGGGTTCTGAATCTGGGAGAGAAAGAAAAACAGTGCAGTTAATTTGTATACCAAACTCAGACAATTATGTAAACTTTTTTATTCCTCATAGTGACTAATATAGTGCTTGAAACAAACATTGAATTGAATTCAATCAATGTAAATATAATGATGCTAACATAATACTGTATTATAGTGAAAAATATAGGTCCTTCTAATCACTTGTTTTTCAGTTTAGGGATTTAACACCATTGATTTAAAACTTGTTTTTCAACAGGGTACAATAAACTTATTTTACTTTTCTTCATACATAAAATAGAAATTATAATGGTCCTATTATCTGATATGATTGCTCAGAGAATTAAGTAATGTATAGATACCATTCTGTAACAGACTAAATGAATGACACAGATTTCTTGCTTAGCCATCATGTTCCCTTTCTCAACAGTGTAAATTTGTGCAGAATGAGTGGAAAAATAAAGCCAAAATGGAACTGCTGGGGTCAGCTATAAAGAAGCATATCAAGTGACCTGTATCATGTTTCCCAAATTGTGTGTTGTGGATCACTAGTTGTGAAAAATAATAATGGGTTTCCAAGGGCGGAAGTGGGGGAAGGCTATGAAAAAATCCTTCAGTGCAGAAAAGTGTTTAACCCTGTAATTCCCTAACACACTTGACCACTGGAACATTTTTTACTTCAGAAACACCACTCAGAATGAGTACTTCACAGATATTGAGACACTCTGATTGAAGGGAAGAGGGTAGAATATGTGGTTAGGACTTCTTGATTTATTAGAATACCCTATGGTGAATTTGGCACAGCATTAAGTAAAAAAAAAAAAAAACAACTATAAAAACCTTGCTCATTCTATTGTGCTCCCTGGAAAGTGTATATACCACTTTATCTACCTAATTTCTACCCTATCTAATAAAAGAGTAATATGCAAATTAACCGTCACTCCAAGACAAAGATGGCAGCAGCTGGGACAAGATGCTTGTGTCGTCGCCATGGTGATGATGCAGGTGTTCTGCCCCAGCTGGCTGGAAGAGGGCCTCTGGGCCAGCTTGGTTGCTGCTGCTGCTGGGGTGGAGGAGCTGTGATACAAGCCTTCAGGGTGCCCAGCACCCAGTAGCTCCAAGCCCTGCCTAGGCACTGGGGCCTCTGGGGTCAGAAGAGCAGAGACCCAGCCTGCAGGGACCCTGGCACCCAGCAGCTCCAAGCCCTGCCTCTGGGGCTGCTGGGGCCAGAGGAGCAGAGGCCCAGCCTACAGGGGGCCCAGCACCTGGCAGCTCCAAGCCCCACCTGGGTTCTGGGGCCAGAGGAGCAGAGACATAGCTTACAAGGGGGCCAGCACCCAGCAGCTCCAAGCCCCGCAGCCAAGGGGGCACTGGGGTCAGAGGAGCAGAGACACAAGCCTGCAGGAGACCCGGCACCCAGCAACCCCAAGCCCTGCAGCTGAGGCCGGCCACTGGGGTTGGAGAAGCAGAGACACAAGCCCGCAGAAGGGCCTGGCACCCAGCGGCCCCAAGCCCTGCAGCTGTGGAGGTGCTGGGGCCGCTGGGGTCCAAGGAGCAGAGACACAGCCTGCAAGGGAGCCAGCCCCCAGCAGCCCCAAGCCCAGCCTCAGTGCTGGGGTTGGAGAAGCAGAGACACAAACCTTCAAGTGGACCCTGCACCCATCAGCTCCAAGCTCCAGAGCTGTGGAGGTACTGGGGCCACTGGGGCTACAGCAGAGACACAAATCTGCAGGAAACCTGTGGAAAGGAAGATAAACTATCATAATTTTATCTCCCTTTCCATAAGATGAGAAAATTGACCCTGATTTATTTAGTGATATGGCCCACACCTTTCTACAAGCACCGGGTATGTTATGAGCACTCCCAGGTCTGGTCAGAATACTGTCTCCAGGGAATAACATTACTGTGACAAATCATCTAAGAAAGGAAATAAGCTTTTTTTGGGTTTATTCTGAAGGTCAAAGAACATGCCACCCCAACATATGCCATGTTGTTATATTGATGATCTTGAGCTGCATATGCTTGAAAAACAGCAAATGCAAGGAAAGGCTTTCACTAAAGTCTCCTGATCTGCCTAAAATCGGACCCCTGCAAAAGGTTCCATTGATGGGAAAAGTGTCATCAGCCAGTGAAGACTGACTCCTGTCACAGGAGACTAGAAGTTGACATCACACCCAAACTTTGTTACAAACTATCTCCCCCACCCCCATTCATCTTTCCTAAAACTCATGTACTCTCCTCTAAGAGGCCTAGATATCCTGTCCCCTTTCCCTAGGAAGAAAGTATTTAAATCTGGATTCTAAGCACCTTGGGGAGTTGTTCATTTTTCCCTGGGATCTCCCACATATATATGAGGTGCACATGTTAATGAACTTTTGTTTTTCTCTTGGTAATCTGTCTTTTATTACAAGGGCCTCCGCTAAGAACTAAGAAGGATAGAGGAAAACTATTTTTCCTCCTCCATAATTCTATCTCAAGAAATCAAGTCCCGGGCTGAACAGTGAGTTTGGCTCAAGTGCCAAGCAGTCCTGGCTGAGGGGAGGGAAGCTTCTAGGGGGAAATCAATGATATTGGCATCAAAGTAGGACAGAGGGCACACACATGGTTGCTGGTGGGAGTTGAAAGTGGTTCAATATTTTTGGAGGAGGATTTGGCAAAATCGATATAAATGTTCAAGGTACATCCAAGAGTCTTCTAGGAATCTCATCTGCTGAGATAAAGCACCAGTGCATAAGCCCCGGTCAGAACCCAGTATGCTACTGCAGGCTCCCCTTCCATGATAGGAAAACCTGCTAACAACCTGCATTTTTAGGATAAGGTGGCATCTACTCTAATAAAAGAGTAATATGGAAATTAACCATCTCTCCAAGACACCTAAGCTATGCCCACCAGCCAAACCACACCTGCCGGCCAATCAGAGCGGCTGTATGCAAATTAACCCAGCCAAGATGGAGGCTGGCAGCCACAGAGCAAGCAGCGGCAGGTGCGGTGTGGGCAGCAGTGGGCGCGGCCTGGCGGGGTGAGGCATGAACCTGTGTGACCTGGACAAGGCCCCTGAGACCCTGGAGTTCTTCGAGCTGCTGGGGCCAGACTACAGGGCTGGCTCCGAGGTGAGTGTCTTGCTCCCTGTGGAGCCTCTGGATGGGTTCCCCATCCACAGCCCTGCAGGGGCCCTGAGCTGGAGCCCGGGCTCTTTGAGCCACCAGCAGCGATGGGGGGAAGCCTATTGTACCTGAGCCCTGGAGCACCCTGCATTGTCCTGCGACCAAGAAGCCATCCCTGAAGAAATCTATGGCATTTTTGTACATCAATAATGATTGTACAGAAAGAGAGACTAAAAAAACAATCCCATTTACCATCACACCAAAAAAACTAAGATACCTAGGAATAAATTTAACTAAAGAGGTAAAAGACCTCTACTCAGAAAACTTTAGGACGTTGAAAAAAGAGATAGAGGAAGACGTAAACAGATGGAAGAACATACCATGTTCATGGATTGGTAGAGTCAATATCATTAAAATGTCAATATTACCCAAAGCAATCTATAAATTCAATGCAATCCCCATTAAAATACCAACGGCATATTTTACAGACCTAGAACGAACTCTCCAAAAATTGATCTGGAATAAAAAAAGGCCCCGAATAGCTGCAGCGATCCTGAGAAAGAAGAACAAAGTAGGAGGGATCTCAATACCAGATATCAAGCTGTATTATAAAGCCACTGTTCTCAAAACTGCCTGGTACTGGCACAAGAATAGACATATAGATCAATGGAATAGAATAGAGAACCTAGAAATCAACCCGAACCAATATGCTCAATTAATATTTGACAAAGGAGGCAAGAACATACAATGGAATCAAGATAGTCTCTTCAATAAATGGTGTTGGGAAAATTGGACAGATATATGCAAAAAAATGAAACTAGACCACCAACTGACACCATACACAAAAATAAACTCAAAATGGATAAAGGACTTAAATGTAAAACAGGAAACCATAAAAATACTAGAGGAATACAAAGGCAACAAAATCTCAGACATATGCCAAAGCGGTTTCTTCACCGACACAGCCCCTAGGGCATTGGAAACTAAAGAGAAAATAAACAAATGGGACTTTATCAAAATAAAAAGCTTCT
>PVJC01003810.1:30403-67871 GCA_004026665.1 Murina feae | reverse complement strand
GCTAGGTGGGGGAGGGGGAAGGCAGACTGGGAGGTCCCTCAGCCAGACCTGCACCCTATCCAATTTGGGGGCCCTCAGGAGATGTGCTACTCATGGCTTGGGCCCACTCCATGTGGTTCTCTGCTCTCTGCCAGGCCTGTCTGCTCCACACCACAGGGATGGGCAAGCAGGCCCTGCTGGGTGCTTCCTGTGGGGTCCCCAATGGCTGGCTCGTGCCCCCTGTCCCCTCCTGCTCAGCCACCACCCTGGCCAAGGGCAGTTGGAGGCTCCCCGATGGTTCTGGCTCACCATGCCCCCTGATCCCATCACCTGTAGCCCCTGCCCCAATGGAGGCCTGGCCCAGGCAGTGGCTGGAAGGTCCCCAAGCCTCTGGCTCGCCGTGCCCACTGGTTCTGGTGGCTGGGGTCTCCCCGATGCCTCTGCTCACCGTGCCCCCTCATCCTGTCTTCCACATCCACTGCCCCAGCCAAGGCCTGGCCTGGGTGGTGGCTGGGGTTCCCCGATGCCTCTGGCTCGCCAGCCCCCTGGTTCTGTCTTCCCCAGCCACTGCCCCAGCTGAGGCTTGCCAGGGTGGTGCCTGGGGGCTCCCCGATACCTCTGGCTCTCTGACCCCCTGGTCCCGTCCTCTGCAGCTGCTGCCCAGGACAAGGCCAGGCCAAGGCGGTGGCTGGGGGGGTCCCTGATGCCTCTGCATCCCCACACCCCCTAATTCCATGGTCTGCAGCCACTGCCCCAGCCTAGGCTTGGCCACCACTGCGACCCCTCATCCTGTTTTCCACAACCACTGCCCCAGCCAAGGCCCAGCCTAGGCGCTGGCTGGGGCTCCCCATGCCTCTGCTCACTGCACCCCCTCCTCCCATCTTCCTCAGCCACTGCCCCAGCCTAGGCCCAGCCACCACTGTGCCCCCTCATCCTGTCTTCTGCAGTCACTGCCTCAGCCGAGGACTGGCTGTAGCTGTGGCTAGGGATCCTTGATGCCTCTGCTCACCACGCCCTCTCATCCCGTCTTCCTCAGCCACTGCCCCAGCCTAGGCCCAGCTCGGGCAGTGGCTGGGGGGTCCCTGATACTTCTGGTTTGCCCTGCCCCCTTGTCCTATCTTCTGCCAGGCCCGGCCTAGGTGCTGGCTGGGGATCCCCAATGCCTCTGCTCTCCGTACCCCCTCATCCCGTCTTCCTCAGTCACTGCCTCAGCCTAGGCCTGGCCGGGGTGGTGGCTGGGGGGAGGTCCCAGATGCCTCTGCTCTCCGCGCGCCCCCTCATCCCGTCTTCCTCAGCCACTGCCTCAGCCAAGGACTGGCTGGGGCTGTGGCTAGGGATCCCTGATGCCTCTGCTCTCCGTGCCCCCTCATCCCGTCTTCCGCAGCCACTGCCTCAGCCTAGGCCCAGTTCGGGCAGTGGCTGGGAGGGTCCCTGATACTTCTGGCCTGCCCCGCCCCCTTGTCCTGTCTTCGGCAGCCACTGCCCCAGCCAAGGCCAGGCCCCGGTGGTGGCTGAGGGGTCCCTGATGCCTCTGCCTTCCTACCCCCCTGGTTCCGTGGTCTGTAGCCACTGCCCCAGCAGGGGCCACCACCGGGCCTTCTCCTCCCGTCTTCCACAACCACCGCCCCAGCCAAGACCCGGCCAGGTCGTTGGCTGGGGGGTCCTGACGCCTTTGGCTCACCGTGCCCCTGGTCCTAGTGTCTCGTGGCCCCCTGGTCCTGTCTTCCATGCTGCCTCCCCAGCCGCCTCCAACGGCCTGCGCTGCACCTGGCCTGCCAGGCCACCTAAGCCGCTGCTGTCTCCATGACTGCCAGCCGCCATCTTGGCTGGGTCAATTTGCATGCAGCCACTCTGATTGGCTGGTGGGCGTGGCTTACCCCATCCCGGAGAAATGGTTAATTTCAATATTACACTTTTATTAGTTAAGATAACTGTGATCACTGTCAATACAGTTCTACTTCTTGACTTTTATGAACATTGCTGGACAGAATATCTATAACTATAATGTAACTAGAAGCTCGGTGCATGAATTTGTGCATGAATTTGTCACTTGGACTGGTTAGCAATCAGGGTCAATTGGAGCTGGCCATCTAGGGGGAGGGACCACAAGAGATTGGCTGTGGGAGTGCACCGACCACCCAGCTGTCTGGGGGCAGGGACCGTGAGAGGTTGGCTCCTGTGTTGAGCATCCGCCCTCTGGTGATCAGTGCATGTAATAGTGACCGCTCAACCAGTCATTTGACCGACTAGTCATAATGGTCACTTAGGCTTTTATATATATACTAGAAGCTCAGTGTGTGAAATCATGTGGCCCCGCCCACCCATGCACTCACAGCTTGCCCACCCATGCCAGTCTTTGGTCATTACAGCATTATGGTCAATTATTTCTAAAAATCAATTTTAGATCATTCTAAAAAATAAAAAATAATGGTTTAATAATCAATTTAATTTATTACTAGAGGCCTGGCGCCCTGGCCTGAGCCCTCTTGCAATCCAGGACCCCTCAGGGAATGTCGGACTGCCAGTTTCGGTCCAATCAAATCTGAAATCCCCCAAGAGATATAGCAATGCCCAAAGCGTCAGGCAGCCGGGGAGGAGCCAGGGCCGGGTGCCACACCACACCACACCCTCTCATCCTACCCTCACTGCACCTGCCGCTACCACTTCTGGCGGAGAGGTGCTCCTGCTGTGAAAGTGCACTGACCACCAGGAGGTAACTCCTGCTTTGAACTTCTGCTCCCTAGTGGTCAGTGCATGTCATAGCTACCAGTTGGTTGTCTGGTCACTTAGGCTTTTATACATATAGATATCATTTTCCATATTATCTCCACCCTTTTGTTCTAGATCTATCCTTTGAAGGTCTTCTTCTACATTAAAGGCAAAACTCTCTTATCCCCATTTTGGTTTATGTACCTATAATAACTTAAATTCTAAATCCCCTGATATGTATTTATTCATTGACTCATTCATACAATGGGGTCTCATTCAATCTGTATCCCCAGTACACAGCATATAGTAGAAAATCTAGGTACTCAAAAAAAAATGTTGGAAAGAGTGAAAAAATGATTATTTCTTATTCCCCCTTTGCTTCCTTTTACTCAGAACCAATCAATTCTGATGACTAAATATTGGCCTCACAGGGAGTCATTTTACCAAAGACCCAGCAAAATGTTAGAAAACAAAGCCGTTTAGTGTTGTACTGCAATGCAGGTTGAATGTTCAGTTCTAGGTAATAATATTGTTTGAGGATTTCCTTTGGCAGCAGCTACATAACTCATATTTAAGAAACCTGCTCTGTGCTCCTATAAAAGTTTGCACCCATCTCTGCATTAGAACTTGATATTAAGCTGCATGGTTGTGCTTAAGACATGAGTCTTCATTTTTGAGGGTGAGGATTTGATCTCACTCGTTTCTACATCTCCCAGAACAAACAAATATCCTGGTATAAGGTGTGTAATCAATATGCGTTGGTTGGATGTTGTCAAATAATGTGACAGCAAACCATCCCAAGTCAAACAAACACCTCACTCTCTGAAACCATGTGGAACAAGTCATTTTAAAAAGAGTTTTCTAGATATCTTAGACTTTAATCTGTTAAAATAAAATATTTAATTTTATTTTGTACAGAAGCTTTTCCAAAATATGCATATACTTTTCTCTTAAGGAAATCACACTTAAGACAATTAAAACCGTTTTGAACATTAACTTCCTTTACAGCAGAATAATTGCTCCAGAGAGTTTATTTCATAAAAATGGTCCCAGACTATGGTGCTTTTGTGTATGTTTGTTTTTTGCACTTTAATTTTATTTTCCTGGCTTATTTTACTACGAAACTGTCAGATTTTACTCCCCAGGATCAGGAATGTGTGCCAATAGCAATTGCTCCCTATAGTTAATAATTTTCAAGAAGACAAGAAATAACAATTGTCATATAGGAAGTGGACAAAAGGGAACTTTTGTGTACTGCTAGTGGGAATGTAAATTGGTACAGCCACTGTGGAAAACAGTATGGAGGTTCCTCAAAAGATTAAGAATAGAGCTACCAGAATTCCTCTTCTGGGTATCTAACAAACAAATTTGAAAACACTCATTCATAAAGATACATGTACCCTTATGTTCATTATAGTATTCTTTACAATAGCCAAGAATAGAAACAAACCTAAGTGTCCTTCCATGGATGATTGGATAAAGAAAGGTGGTACATATATACAATGAAATACTACTCAGCCATAAAAAAGATAAAATATTACCTTTTGCAATAACATGGCCAGATCTTGAGAGTATCATCTAAGTGAAATAAGTGGGATAGAAATGGACAAGATCTGTCTGATTTCACTCAAATGTAGGGTATAAACAATAAGCAACTTGTTTTATGATGAACAAATAGCACAAACAAACAAAAAATTCCCAGATACAGACAACAGAATGGTGGTTATCAGTGGAGAAGGGGGTTGGGGATTAACAAAGATGGTAAAGGGGGTTAAATATATGGTGATAAAAGGAGATTGGACTATCCTGACTGGTTTGGCTCAGTAGATAGAGCGTCAGCCTGCGGACTGAAGGGTCACAGGTTCAATTCCAGTCAAGGGCATGTACCTTGGTTGTGGGCACATGCCCAGTGTGGGGTGTGCAGGAGGCAGCTGATCGATGTTTCTCTCTCATCAATGTTTCTAACTCTCTATCCCTCTCCCTTCCTCTCTGTAAAAAATCAATAAAATATATTTTTTTTAAAAAAAGAGATTGGACTTTGGGTGATGAGCACACAATGGAGTATACAGATGTATTATAAAGGTGTATACTGAATCTATGTTAAATTATGTTACCAAAAATTTTAATTAAAATATTTTTTAATTTAAAATAGATAACTTTCATTCTTTTTAATATATAGCAATGTGATAAGCACTTTATTTGCATTATTGTACTTAATCCTAACAACTTTACAAGAGAGTGTAGAACTGGCATGGCTCCTCAGAGCTCTTTTTCTGTTTTTACTGACATGTTCCTTATGAGTAAAGTAGGATAATTTAGTCTAAATATCTGGGCTGTAACTAAACATGGCTGAATTGTTATAATCCCTTTTCTAGAAAGTCCCATTCCAATGATTTTATTTCAGCCAGTACTATTACAGTGAGAGTAGATACTTCACTGTTTACCACTCCCTTATTTATTTAATGTTTAAAATAACACATAATTGAGACTGCTAAAGTGTTTCCAAAAAGCTGCATGTGATGCCTATATCAGATAGATATTTGGTCAGAAAAATTGGGAGAAGAAAAAGGAAATAATTGATAGTTTTCAAACTAATGGAAAAGAATGTATATTTGTGTTGGGTTACAGAATTATAACTAATGGGTAGTATTTCAGGAACGCATGCTTTTATTCCATTTTTGAGAGAACATTCTAACAACTAGAACAGTCCCATAATGAGGAGTAAACTCTATTATCTCAACCCCATACATTTAAAGTAGCCAACCTTCCAACCATACAGCTACTGGCCTGTTAGAGTATCCCGGGCAAGCATCTACCTCAATCTAGTTCTGACTCAGTTCTTTTCATTTACAAGCCCGCTGCTTCTTTGTTAGAATTGTATTTGCATCTGTTACTAAGCCTCTTGATTTTTCAATGCCCGCTTCTAAACTCCAGCTTGCCTCTGCCCCACCTTACACTCTCTGCTAATGACTACCTCAGAAAATAAGTCTGACCTAGTTGTTAGTCCACTAGCTAACATTTAGCTGACCTGCTCAGGCTTCTGCAATAGAAGAGAGATTCCAGATGAGATTGGATGAATATTGAAGGGAATAAAAACATTGTACATTGGATAAGACCTTGGACTATTTGAGTAATAAGATTCCTCCAAATTCTTAGGATTCCATAATACCCTAAGAGGCAGAAAGAGTCAAAAGTACAGATTGTGGAGTTAGAGAGAATGAGTTTGACTTCACAGGATTATTGAGAGAATTAAATGAGATACTATAGGTAAGACTTTGCTATACAGTTAATATGTTTATAAATGTTAACTGATCAAAACAGTGTTAATGTTAGGCCAGTAGCGAGTATGATGGTACCAGTTCCAACCTCAAATCCTTCATAAACAGAAAAATAAATAGGTTTAAATTAAGGTCTTCTCTTGATCTATTTTGTTCTGTGGTTTGTGTCCAGGAACAAATCTATCATTTTAAGAAGTATGGACTGCCTAGCTATTGGATATAGAGAAAAGGGAACCCTTGTGCACTATTGATAAGATTATAAAATGATAAACCCACTATAGAAAACAGTAGGAAGTTTCCTCAAAAAATACTAAAAATATAACCACCACACAACCCAGCAATTCTACTTCTAGATATTTAGCCAAGTAAAACAAAAACACTAATTCAGAAAGATATATGCACCTTCATGTTTATTGTAGCATTACTTACAATAGCCAAAATAAAAAAGCAACCTGGATGTCCATCAATAAATGAATGAATAGCCCTGACCAGTTTGGCTTAGTGGATAGAGTATCGACCTGCGGACTGAAGGGTCCCAGGTTCGATCCCGGTCAAGGGCATGTACCTTGGTTGCAGGCACATCCCTAGTAGGAGGTGTGCAGGAGGCAGCTGATCGATGTTTCTCTCTCATCGAAGTTTTTAACTCTCTATCCCTCTCCCTTCCTCTCTGTAAAAAATCAATAAAACATATTTAAAAAATTAAATGAATGGATAAAGCAGATGTGGAAAAATAAATCATATATATATATATATATATATATATATATATATATATATTAGATGCCTGGTGTACAAAAATTTGTGCACTCAGGTGGGGTACCGCAGCCCGGCCTGTGCCCTCTCACAGTCTGGGATACCTTGAGGGATGTCCACCTGCTGGCTTAGGCCTGCTTCCCAGGAGGTTGGGCCTAATCTGGCAGTCAGACATCCCTCTGGCAGCCCAGGAGCCTTCGGAGGATGTCCACTTGCCAGCAGGGAGCAGGCCTAAGCTGCAGTCAGACATCCTTAGCGCTGCTGAGGAGGCAGGAGAGGCTCCCACTACCACCGCTGTACTGGCAGCCATCAGCCTGACTTGTGGCTGAGCAGAGCTCCCCCTGTGGGAGTGCACTGACCCCCAGGGACAGCTCCTGCATTGAGTGTCTGCCCCCTGTGGTCAGTGTGTGTCATAGTGACCAGTCATTCTATTGACTGTTAAGGTCAATTTACATATTACGCTTTTATTATATAGGATATATATACATATACATATACATATACATATACATATACATATACATATACATATACATATACATATATATATATACATATATATATATATACATATATATATATATGCTGTGTCCCACTGTTCATTTGACCATTTGCTATGACGTGCACTTACCACTAGGGGGCAATGCTCCAACTGGTAAGTTAGTTTGCTGACGGGGTCAGGCCAGTTGGGACTGGGGGAGAAGGGCCAGACACACCCTGGAGCCAACCTCCCATGGTCCCTCCCTGGCCTCTAAAATATTTCTTCTAATTAATTTCCTTTCAATGTGCACAAATCTGTGCATGAGGCCTCTAGTGTATATATCATAGAATATTAATCAGCCACAAAAAAGAATGAAATCCTGCCATTTGCAATAACATGGATGAATTTAGATGGCATTATACTAAGTGAAATAAGTCAGACAAAGAAAGACAAATACATATGGTTTCACGTATTTGTGGAATCTAAACAAACAAAACAAAAATAGACTAATAGAAATAGAGACCAAAAGGATAGTTACCAGAAGGGAGCAGGTAGGGCATTGGTGAAAAGAGGAAAAGGAATATAGCCAATAATCCTATATTTCAAAAGGCCTGTGGTTGTGATGCCCTAACAGCGTCACCATTAAACAACCAGTCAGAGCTGCGTGATGTGGAGGCGGGGCCCATGGATCCACAAGGTGAGGCCTGGGGTCCTACACCTCTGTGCAGCGAGGCCTGGAGTCCTGCCCGCGCTTTGGGTCTGGGTCTCATGCGATTTCGCGTGCTGGGCCTCTAGTATTATGATAAGTTTGCACAGTGACAGATGATTACTAGAGTAGTGAGGTGATCATGTTGTAAAGTATAAAAATGTTGAATCACTATCTTGTACAACTGAAACTAATATAACCAATATAATATTATATACCAATTATACTTAATTTTTTAAAAATTTTTAAAGAAATGGACTGTCTAGGATTAAATTCAAGGTCTTCTACTTATTAGCTGTACAACCTTGGGCAAATCATTTAAACTTTCTGCACCTTAGTATATTCATCTATAAAATCAAAGTAATAATAAAACCTATCTTGTATGACTGTGATGAGAATTAAATGACTTAATAGATGTAAAATGCTTAGCTAGTTGCCTATGCTATATGTATTGTGTTAGACATTATTAAAATATATTAGTACTTACATCAGTCAGGGTTCTACAGAGAAACAGAAACAGAAGGAGAGAGAGATTGATTTTGTGGAATCATAAAATTGACTTGCAATTGACAAGTCTGAAATCTATACGGCTGACCCGCAGTCTGGAAACTGTGGCCACAGTTGGTGTTGTAGTCCTGAGGCAAAATTCCTTATATGGGAAACATCAGTTTTTGCTCTTAAGGCTTTCAACTGATTGCATGAGTCCTACACACATTATCCAGAGTAATATCCTTAATTTAAGTCAACTGATTGTAGATGCTAACCACATGTAGCAAAATACTTTCACGGAAAAATCTACATTACTGTTTGGTTAAATATATAGGCACTATAGCCTATTCAATTTGATTCAGAACTTACCATCACAATACTGTAAAGAAATCTCATGAAGATTGTATATTATACATTTATTTAAGAAATCAGTGCAATGATTTGAGACACTAATGGCTTTGGGTTTATGACTTGTTCTTGTAAACTCTATACTAGAGAACTCCTTAGAATTCCTTGCTATGTTACATAATTAATTAATATAATATAGTATTTAATGTAATTGATTAATTTTTCATCTGGTTGTGAAGAATAACCACAACCTATTTTGAAATGAAACAACTTTTTCTCCTTAAATAAGTGGCAAAGGGTTATTCATGTTAAGACAGGATCTTATGTTATTTATTTTCTATCACATTTTATACATATAAATAAGTCATATTTACTAAAGTCAAAATGAAATTGTTACTGACAATAATAATATCTGTGAAAATTTCAGAAAATGTTTGTGCATTAATATAGATTTTCCAGTCTCCAAAACACCCTGGAACTACCATCCAATTCTGTTCTTTAACAGTGTGACAAATTGAATAATTCTATATCCAAAACTTTCTGAAACACTCCCAATTTCAATTACTCCAACCTATTTCCATGCATTTATATAGTTTTAATATTATGGCCCTTTAGATAAGGCATATATTTATAATCTATTTATCCAATGAAATGTACTGATTGGCTACTATATGCAATAATCTGGACTAGCGCCAAAAGGATGTAAACCATATGTACAAGACACAGTCCCTGATTCCGTAAAAATGAAAGGGAATTACAGCTTGCTCACAAATCACTATAACACAATGTGAAAAGTGTTAAGTTCTCTAAAGGAAAATATTGCTAAGCCAACTTGAAGCAAGAAGAGTATAGTTCTTGATAAGAATATCAAGTCCTTTTAAGGTTTCCATATAAATTTTATGAAATCATAAAATTTAGATTGCTATAGAAATTGGGAGATAACACACAGGATGGGGAATAGGAGGTTTACTGTTGTGAGTACACAAAACACAGTTTATTCTTGTATTATTATGTATTAATTATTGTATTATTTTCCATATGAACAACTTGACATACCTATTTCCACAACCTAAGTCCTAAGACAGGTAGATTTCCTTAGATTTACTACAATGCTATATAGTCAGCATTACATCAGGCTGATAGAGTCTGGAGACTTGAAACATTTTTTACTGTTACATTTTATTATCCAGTTATTGATAGTTCCACCTCATGAACCAATCTCACCATATTTTCAGAGTGGATTGACTTCCATATAATGTAAGCTCCCTTCTCTATGGGAGAAAAACCTGCTCTATCTTTTATTCCCCGATGCTCTGCCTATTGAATAAGGAATGGGATTGTAAAATTTCCTAATTGCATAAATGGCAGAAAATAAATTTTTAAAAGAGAACAAGTTATTAAAGTGGGTAAGCAATTAACCCACATCACGTCTGCAGCAGGAAAGAAGATAGTCTCTACAACCTCACCATTCTCTCCAAGACTTCTAACAGCCCAGAAACTTCTCTGATTGTGATAGCAGCATAATCTGCTAATAAAGTTGAATGCACAGGGAAGAATGTGGACCTACATGACATCACATTAGCCCATAATTATCCCACAATCTGCAACATAATGAATACTTTAAAGGATTCAGTGAACTGTGGACCACCACAACCCATTTCTGTACTTTTAACAACCTTCTTCAGAATTTTACCTAGAACTAGGGACCTTTCCCCTCAGTCAGCCAGGAGATTAAAAGACATGGTTCTAATATAATCCTATCTAATAAAAGAGTAATATGCAAATTACTCATCACTCCATGACAAAGATGGCCACGCCCATAGCCACAAGATGGTGGCGCCCAGTCCACCTCAACCCCACTACTGAAGTAGCCAGGCCTGTTAGCCAGGCAGGTGGTGGGGAGGCAAAGGGTGCAAGGGGCAGAGCCAGCAATCACAGAGACCTGGGAAGGGGCAAAGCCAGCTATCACACAGGTTTGGGGGTCTTCTGCCCAGGCCTGAAGCCTAGTGAAGAGATTGCTGGCCTGGGAAGGGGCAGAGCTAGAGCTGGCAATCAGCAGGGTTTGGGGGTCTTCTGCCCAGGCCTGCAGCCTTGGGCAGAGATTGCAGGCCTAGGCAGGGGCAGAGGCGGCAATGGCAGGGACCTGAGAAGGGGCAGACTGGCGCTCACAGGGGTTTGGGGGTCTTCTGCCCAGGCCTGCAGCCTTGGGCAGAGATTGCAGGCCTAGGCAGGGGCAGAGGCAGCAATGGCAGGGACCTGAGAAGGGGCAGACTGGCGCTCACAGGGGTTTGGGGGTCTTCTGCCCAGGCCTGCAGCCTTGGGCAGAGACTGCAGGCCTGGGAAGGGGCGGAGCTGGCAATCACAGAAGTTTGGGGGTCTTCTGCCCAGGCCTGCAGCCTTGGGCAGAGACTGCAGGCCTGGGCAGAGACAGAGCCAGTGATCACAAGGGTTTGGGGGGTCTTCTGCCCAGGCCTCCAGTCTCAGGCACAGATTATAGGCCTTGGCAGGGGCAGAGCCTGGGATATCAGGGGTTTGGGGGTCTTCTGCCCAGGCCTGCAGCCTAGGGCAGAGGCTACAGGTCTAGGGAGGAGTGGAGCTGGGATTTGAGGGGCAGGGGTGAAGCTGGTGATGGGAGTGAACTACAGAGGAAACACCTTTTCTTAACGCTCATTGGCTAAGCTCCCTGTATGCCACAGGTAATATTCTTAGTAACTTGGGTAATAAGAATCCAAAAAGGCATCTAGGGTTTTTCCACCACACTCCTGGAGAATAAAAATGAAGGTCTACTGCTGGAGGGCTAAGAAATGTCATATCCTGCCCTAGCCAGTTTGGCTCAGTGCATAATGCCTCAGCCCCTGCCCCTCCAATTTCTGGCTCTAAGGAGCCCAAGTCCCTGCGATCTCCGGCCTTGCCCCTGTCCAGACCTGAGGCCTCTGGCCCAGGCCTTATGCCTGGGTAGGGCACCCTCATACCCCTCCGATCACTGGCTCTGTCCCTGCCCCCTCCGATCAATGTGTCCACTTGCCCATGCTTGAGGTCTCTGGTGAAGACCTCTGGCCTGGGCAGGGGACCCCAAGCTCCCCCCCGATCGCCTGTTCCACCCCTCAGGCCCCCCCACCTCCCTTACCATCTGCCTGGCTAACAGGCCTGACCACTTCAGTGGTGGGGCTGAGCCAGACTGGGTGCTGCCATCTTGTGGCTATGGGGGAAGCCATCTTGTGGCTATGGAAATGGCCATCTTAATGGTGGAGTGATGCCTAATTTGCATATTACTCTTTTATTACATAGGATTATTGTATTATTTTCCATATAAACAAGTTGGCATACCTGTTTCCACAACCTAAGCATCACACAAAGATCAGTGCTAAAGCTCCCTAGCCAATAAGCCATTTCCAATACCCTGGTGAAAATTAACCCATTTCTCCTATTCTATCTAATAAAAGAGTAATATGTAAATTAAACATAATGCCATGACAAAGATTGTGACGCCCATAGTGACCAGGGCAGGACACTGGTAGCATCGCTCCAGCAATGTGAACCCAGCATCTGTGCCCCAGCAGTGGGGAGGGGAGGGGACTTAGGCCAGGAGCATGGGGAGCACCAGGAATGCTGGGAATCGTGGTTCTGGTGGTGGACACATTGCACTATTTCCTAGACACTCGAGCGAAGTGAGCCTGGAGCAAGTTACTGTTGCAGGTGAGAGATGAAAGAAAAGCAAAGGTGAGAGACATAACTCAGAGTGTCGAGGAAAAATTAAAAGGAATATATCCTGCAACTTATAGGAAATCTGCACCAATGGAGCAAAATAATAGAGCTCTATTGTTCTGTGAGTACCAAATCAGATTGGGCTGGGATTTCACACAATCCACTCATATGATTGCAAAGACAGACAGAAACTTTGCTCTTTCATGTACCCAGGCAGATACAATGCACAACATGCACGTTTTCATGGAAGAGGACTTAACAGCACCCTTTGCTATACATTCTTTGGTAAGTCACTTTTTGGTGGCCATTTGTGTTAGTTAATTGCCATAATCAAGAGCAAAAATTAAAACTTTTCTATCTCTATGAAAAGCAGGTCCTTACAACTTGGAGCAAGGCAACTATCTATAATAATGAAAGTATAATATGAGGGGCATTGAGGCAGGCAGGCACAGGCAGTTACAGGCAATCAGGCAGGTGAGCAGTTAGAGGTGATCAGGCAGGCAGAAGCAGCTAGGGCTAATCAGGCAGCAGGTGAGCAGTTGGGGCGATCCTGCAGGCAAAGTGGTTAGGGGCAATCAGGCAGGCAGGTGAGTGGTTAGGGGTGATCAGGCAGGCAGGCAGAGGTAGTTAGGGGTGATGAGGCAGGCAGGCGAATGGTTAGGGGTGATGAGGTAGGCAAACAGAGTGGTTAGGGGAAATTAAGCAGGATGGCAGGCAAGCAGTTAGGAGCCAGTGGTCCTGGATTGTTAGAGGGAGCAAGCAGGCTGAAGGACTGTCCTCCCTCCCCCTACACTCTATGCACAAATTTTGTGCACCAGGCCTATAATAGTGTAATGAGAAAAGTATTGGCTTGAAAGCAAATTCATGACTCCATCACTTTATCACAATATGATCCTGGACAATTTGCTTATCCACAGCTTTCTCATTTCTAATATGGATAGTGTCATCAACTCTACCTGGCTCACTAAGCCATTATAAAAATTGACTAAGATAAGTGATATTTTATTGTTTTTTGTTGTTGACAGTATTACAGATGCCAGATAAGAGATATTTTAAAAACAATATAATGGTCTATACACATGAGATACTGTTGCTCCTACTAAAGTATAAGATCAACAAAAGGAGTCTGGGTCTTCCTCATCCTTGTAACTGGTATACAGAAAGGTATCAAGTCCAAAAAAAAGAATAACACTAGAATCCAGGTCAAGAAGTAAAAGTTTGCAAGAAAGAAGGAATCAAGTGAAAGGAAAAGGTCAAGGAGAGCTGGCAGAACTGAAGCTATGAAAGAAAAATATATTCTTGAGGTTGGCTTTTATTTACCAACCAATGTATGCAAAAGTAGGTGGCAGCTTAAAGATGCTACACAAAGGTGAAGACACAGCAGATACCCTGTACGTGATAAGGACAGGAAAAAAGGAGAACAGGAAAGGGAAAGAAAGGGAGAAAGGGGAAGAGAAACGGAAGGGAAGACAGTTCATCATTCCTTATAAGAGCTGGTCTCTGTGCCTCTTGCCAGGCTGGTATTATCATTTTTAAAATGAACTAGTAGTTAAAGCTTATGTATGAAATCACTCACTTTTTTTTTTAAGGTTCTCTTTCTCTGAGGGTGCCTTTTCTATATCGTTCACATTTCTCACATCTCCACTTTAACATCAGTTAGCTCCCTCTCACCATTTCCCAGGTCAAGTAATTACTCTTTTCCTATTCACACTCTCAAATAAACAAATAAATTAACAAACACAAAAGGGGAAAAAACCTACTGCTCTTATTTAGGTGGCAACACACAGCTCATTCAAAAGTTTACTAACCGCTCTGTTGTACTGCCCAACAGCAGACATGCCCATTTAACTGGTGCTACTATCACTCTCTCTCTTCTTCTATCCCACAAAAATGTCCAGGGAGAGAATGCCAAGTAACAGCGATGGACATGAGAAGATATTTGTGCACTAAACAGTGATGATGATGAGATTATCTTAAGTTCACATAGTGCTTTTGCTTTGCAAAATTCTTCCTCATCTGTTATTTGATCTGAGTTCCCAGGGAGGACTGATGAAAGAGGAAAATGAAATTCTACTTTTATCCTACATTTTAATATAATGCAGTTTTCCAGAATCCAGGTTTCAAAGCTCACTTATATACATTTTTGCATTTGATTCTCCTTAATATGAAGTAGTGGTCTCCATTTATTGATGAGAAAAGCAAGACGCAGAGATGTAAAAGAACTTTCCACAAAGATCATTATCAATATAGCTGCTATTTATGGATTATTTAATAGATTCAGGAACTGTACTATAAGCACTTTATGCACCTCGCATATTAATCATGATGTACAACAATCTTATGAGGTAAATATTATTATTATTTTAAAATTTTGCAGACAATGGAATTGAAGTTCAGAAAGGTTAAGTAATTTGACCATGGCTACACAACTAGTAAATGACAAAACCAACATTCAAACAGAGCTCTCAGATGATTCTTGATGTTTCTGTTATGTCAAATTACTTCCTTCTTGGCCCAGTGCTGTAACTGCAACATGGTTCAATAATTAATTGTTCAGTAATATAAAATTCTTTCTTTCTTTTACCAAGTTATATTTACTGCTTTGAGCTCAGGAACTCAGGTTCTGTGGGGGAAAAAACAGACTAAAATATATAAATTCTTAAAGCAAAAGTGGGAAAGATGCTACACCCATGTCTTTCACAAAAGAATAAAAAATAGTTAAGCAGAAAATTTATGTAACTGGGAGCTACAAACTCTTCAATATAATGTTGGCAGACAGGAGAGTCAATTGAAACCTCAGTACAGAATGGTCTAGAGGAGAGAAATAAACCTCTGATAGCTTGTCAAAAAACACCTAAGAAAAAAACCAAAGAACAAACTTTGGATTGTATGCTTATTTTTAAATGTTTTAAAACAAGAAACTTCACTGCATTCCTAAAATAAAGGTTGAGTGAATAATTTTTATCATTTCAAAAGTTAAACCCAACAATCTCACTCCTGGGTGTATACCAAAAAAACTCGAAATCATGTACACAAAGATATATGCACCTTTATGTTCACTGCAGCATTATTCACAGTGGTCAAGAGTTGGAAACAGTCAAAGTGCCTATGATAAGAGGACTGGATAAAGAAGACATGGTACATACACACAATGGAGTACTACACGACCATAAGAAAGGATGAAACAGCGTCATTTACAACAACGTGGATGGACCTTGAGAACATTATATGATGTGAAATAAGTCAAACAGAAAAAGCTAAAAAATCTATGATTTCACTCATATGTGTAATATAAAACTGAAAATTATGAACACAAACAGCAGTGTGGTGGTGGCCAGAGGATGGGGGTGTGGGGGAAGTAAGGGGTCCTAATATGACGTGACAGAAGAAGATTTGACTTTGGGTGGTGAGCATATGGTCCTATATACAGATTTTGTAAATTAGTAATTCACACATGAAACCTATATGTTCATGTTGAGTAATGTCACACCAATAAAATTAAAAAATAAAATGTAAAAAACAAACAAAAAAACTCAATACAGAACAGCCACCGCTGCTGCTTCCTTATGATATCAGTCACATATTCCAGGTTAAAATGCTATAAAGGGGCAACAAAGAAACCCTTTTTTAAAATTGAATTTATTGGGTGACATTGGTTAATAAAATTTCAGGGATACAATTCTATAATACATCATCTGTATATTGTATTGTGTATTCACCATCCCAAGTCAAGTTTCTTTTCATCACCATTTATTCTTACTTTACCTTCTCCTACCTCCCCCCACCCTCTTTTCCCTCTGGTAATCACCATTGTATTTTCTATAAGGTTTTCGTTTATTCATTGTTTGCTTAATCCCTTTATCTTTTTCACCCAGACCCCCTACCCATTCTCCCCTGACATTTGTCAGTCTGTTCTCTTGAGTCTGTTTTGTTTGTTTATTTGGTTCATTAGATTCCACATGAGTGCAATCATATGGTATTTGTCTTTCTCTAACTGGCTTATTTCACTTAGCATCATATTCTCCAGGTCCATCCATGCTGTCCCAAAAGGTAAGATTGATTTATACTTTCCAAAAACCTTATATAAATCAAAGTTTATGTTAAGCAGTAAGAATTTAATCATGATATATGAAGAAGTGAAGAGATCTCTCTTCTAGGTATCTGAAATGAAAGCTCAAGAGCTAGATATTGAAGTTTGTATTTAAAAAATATTCCCAAACTGAAGGCAAATAGGTAAATGTCACTTTCTTTCAAGACAAGTAAAGTCCAAAACCTTGACCTTCAGATCTTTTAAAATATGTATTATTAAAATATGTCAAAGCTTTACATCTGGGACTTATCTGATTTTGTTCAAAGGAGAAATCCATCATTGGTAGGCAATGAGAACTTCATAAGACCCAAAACAATAACCCCACTGTTCTTGCCATACACACATATATTTATACAGATATAGATATATATTAATATATATAATAAAAGAATAATATGCAAATTGATCCTCACTCCATTACACCAAAGCCATGCCCACCAGTCTATCAGAGCGACTGTATGCAAATTAACCCAGCCAAGATGGCAGCCGGTAGCCACCGAGCTAGAGCAAACAGGAGGCTTTTGTTGCACCAGCAATGGAGGAAACTGCTTGCCTAGGCCAGTTGAGCTTCTGCTCAAGGCAACAAAGTTTCAGTTATAGAAGCCATGAAGCTGAAGCAAACAAGAGGCTTTGTTTCACTAGCATGGAGGAAACTGCCTGCCTAGGCCAGCTGTGGCCTTCTGCTCAAGGCAACAAAGTTTCAATTATAGAAGATAAATAAACCCCAGAAACCTGATTCCAGCTAGCCTTGCTGGGATATTGGGTCAATGGGAGCTGTGGCCAGCCTGCAAACAGCCGTTAGCCCCTCACCCATACTGGCCAGGCACCCCAGCGGAAACCCCACCCTGACCTGAGACACCCTTCAGGGCAAACCAGCCGGTCCCCACCCATGCACCAGGCCTCTATCCTATATAACAAAAGGGTAATATGCAAATTGACCCTAATGGCAGAACAACTAGGAATGACTGGTCACTATGGCACACACTCACCACCAGGGGGCAGATGCTCAATGCAGGAGCTGCCCCTGGTAGTTGTGGGAGCCTCTCCTGCCTCCTCAGTAGCGCTAAGGATATCCAATTGCAGCTTAGGCCTGCTCCTTGCTGGCAAGTGGACATCCCCCAAGGGCTCCCAGGCTGCCAGAGGGATGTCTGACTGCCATCTTAGGCCTGATCGCCTGGGTAGCAGGCCTAAGCCAGCAGGTGGACATCCCTCAAGAGGTCTCAGACTGCAAGAGGGCACAGGCCGGGCAGAGGGACACCCCCCCCCCAACAAGTGCACAAATTTTTGTGCACCAGGCCTCTAGTGTGTGTGTGTGTGTATATATATATATATATATACTAGATATGCTCCCACTATAGGACCTTCATACTGGTTAATCCCTCCATCTGATATACAAATATGGTTGGTCTTTACCCCCATAATCACATAGATAATTTCCTTACATCCTTCATTTTTTGCTCAAATATCACTTTAACCACTCAATTAAAATTGCTATCCCTTGTACGTTTTCAACCAGATTTATTTTTCTCATAGCAGTCATCACATATTCTTGTATTTTATACTTTATTTAATTTTTAAAATATATTTTATTGATTTTTTTACAAAGTGGAAGGGAGAGGGATAGAGAGTTATAAACAATGATGAGAGAAACATCGATCAGCTGCCTCTTGCACAACCCCTACTGGGATGTGCCCACAACCAAGGTACATGCCCTTGACTGGAATTGGACCTGGGACCCTTCAGTCCACAGGCTGATGCTCTATCCATCGAGCCAAACTGGTTAGGGCATGCTTTATTTAATTTTAAGAATTACTTGTTTGCCATTCTGATAGGTGTGAAGTGATATCCTTAAAAGCTCAGACTCTTGACAGGAGAACAAGTTCCTTGAGGTCAGGTCAATGAAAAAATATATTTCTTAAACTTTCATGTCTCCCAGTGAATGTATCTAGCACAGAACCTAACAAAATACAATAACTTAGACAATAAATATTTAAATAAAAGAATTAATGGATGAATGAGTCATTCTATCAACTGTCACTTGAACTATGTATTTATTCTAAAAATACAGCTAGCTCTCATGGGAAGATTCAGATGGCTCTAGCTAAATATTTAGAGCAAACTTTAGTATACTTTTGCTTAGAAAAAAATTGTTCTAAACCAAAATAACATAACTAAACTTTTCAAAAAATTATTCATAAAATGGATGTGGGATATTCTGTGTGCTAGAGAAAAGATAATAAACAGAATAGACAAAAATCCTTGTCTTCGTGCAGCTTAGATTTTATTGAGAGGGGAAAACCGACATTTGATTCTTGTGAGAGTCCCAGTTTAGAGGAAGAAACTGAGATATACTAGTAGAAGGGTTAATTTCCCCAAAGTCAAGCAGCCAGTACTTGGTGGAGCCTGGATTCAAACCCAAATGGTCTGAGTACAAAGTCCTTGCTCTTAACAACTAGGTCATAATTTTTCTTTAAAGGATAATAATAAGTTCTATGAACAAAAACAACTGCAAGGAATGGTAACATGGAATGCTGAGCAGGTGAGAAGGTATTTTAAATAGAATGCTATAGGAATCACTGAGAAGGTAACATTAAACCTTTGAAAGAGGCGACACCCTTCCCCCTCCCCCCCCCTTCCCCGCCTCAATCATGCAGATATCTGGAGGAATAGCATTTCAGGCTAAAAACAAAGCAAGTGCAAAGATTCAGCCTCTGTGTTTGAGGAGCAGTAAGGAGGCAAAGGAAGCTGAACAGGAGTGAGGAGGAGGAGGATTTCAGATCAGAGAGTTAGCTGGGGTCACACAAGGTAGAGGGTCTATAAGCCATTGTAAGGAGTTTAACTTTTACTCTGAGTGGGAAGATACTGGGAGGTTTTGACAAAGGAATGACATGCTATGTTTTATTTTCTATCAGAAATGTTAAAGACCTTACCTCTGTAAAGATTTCTAGACTGCATGCACACTGTTGGAAAATAAGGCAGTAGAACACCAATCACTAAAATTATATTAAATATGAGATAGTATCATAGTATACTCTATAAAAGTCCAATCTCATTTTTCCATCATTTCTGGCTTATTTTATAGCAAAAACAGTGTAGAAATACTATCATAGAGTTAAAAAAGAACTACTGAGTTAGATTGAGCAGGAAGATGTGAATCATTTTTCACAAGTATCTTTTAGAAAAAAACTCTTCATATGGTACAAACTTCCAGTTATAAGATAAATAAATACTGGCTATGTAATGTACATGATGACTATAGTTTGCACTGTTTTATGGCATGCTTGGAAGTTGTTAAGAATGTAAATACCAAGAGTTCTCATCCCAAGGAAAACAACCCCCCCCCTTTTGTAGTTATATGAGATAATGGATGTTAATTATTGTGATAACCATTTTATGATATATGTAAGTGAAGTCATTATGCCATGGACCTTAAATTTCCACAGTACTCTATGTCAATTATATCTAAAGAAAACTAGGGGTACTTTTCTGAGACTCAGGCTTCACTTTATTTATTATTTTCCTGTTTCTTAGAGCCTGATTAAGGGATTTCTATCTACTACCCTCTTTACCTCATAGCAAATTTCCCTGTAACAAGCCAGACTTTAAAATTCAAGTTGAAGGATATCTGCTAATACCAAAGCAGTGAATCTTTCTGCATCTGCGGCTGAAGGATGGAATGACTTATTAACAATGGGTCCTCGAAGATTCTTTTTACCCTAATCATCCTACATTTGAGTTGCTGTATTCTAGACCTCTAGAACTTCCAGGCATGAGGGTATAAAAACAGAAACCACAGACACCATATTTTTGTTTTTAAATTCAAAAGCTTTAGTCCAGGTAGAAAACTGGAATGATTTACATGAATATGCAAGTCAAATGGAACATGCTTCTTCTCTATTATATATACACTCCACCTCTCTCTTACCAAAAATCTCATGTTAAAGAGTGAGAGAAAAAGTATAGAAGGGAAAAGGGAAACTTAGATGAGAATCATTTCAACTCGAATCCTTCTCCCAACTCTAAGCCTTTAAAGAAGTTCCCTAGCACCAATAGGGCCCAACAGAGTAACACAGAAACAGTGGTAAAGGAATATTCAGATAGAAGATCCTGAGCAGCCTCACAAAACTCCATTGCACCCCAAGAAGAGTAGAAAGCAGCCATGAGATATAGCCTCATAGAAATATGCTCCTTTTGCTACTAGGTTTTACCCATGTAGACATGAAATATAGAGGACTTTTTTTAAGTGAAGAAGCTTTGTGGTTGGAATGAGGAGGAAGAACAGATGGTAGCGTGAACTGTATAACTAGAGACCTGGTGGAAACACATACACCTCAGCTGCAAATGCCAACATAAGAACAATGACTCCAGCCCAGTCGGTGTGGTTCAGTGGTTGAGCGAGCATCCACCTATGAACAAGCAGGTCATGGTTCAATTCCAGGTCAGTGTACACGTCTGGTTTACAGGTTCAATCCTCAGTGTGAAGCATGCAGGAGGTAATGGATCAATGGTTCTCTCTCATCATTGATGTTCCTATCTCTCTCCTTCTCCCTTCCTCTCTGAAATCAATATATGTATATTCATTCTTTTTAAAAAGAACAATGACTCCTGAAAATTAGAAAGGAAATGTTCCAATAGGAATGTTCTCATAGTGGATGCCAATTGAGGACCAGGATGCTTCCCTTCATATCTCTCCCACCAACATCATTCAATTCACCACTAATCATTAAGGCACTGACCTCAACACAGGGATGGACAATATTACACAATGTCTGCTCTCACTGAGCTGCTGAGGCAGAATATATGCACCAGGGAACTGTTTCCTCTGACAAAGAATGGTGGTCTAGAGAAAGTGAGGAAGTGATTAAGAGCAAAGCAAAAATGCTTTGAGAGAACCCAAAACTGACTAAGATTATGTTTTTACCTCTTGGCAGATTCAAAGCTTAATACTAAGATCATATTGGTTTACAGAAAAAATAATATTAACATTTCTATGTTGTATTCTAGTTCCTTAAGCTTCTTCCGTGCCAGGTACTGTGTTAGACACTCAGTGTCCTCGTGGAGTCTTCTACTGGGGGTGGCAGACACCGCCTTGGCATTAAAATATCACTGACATCTTGCAGCCAGAAGCCATTTGGTGCCTACACGTCTTGAAAACACCCAATCCAATGGTTATTTGCCCTGAACTTGTCGTTCTTATGCTACCAGATTTTGTCTTTACATTGCCAAAATACTAAAGCCAGTTTGAACTGGCTCTACTAACAACAAAAACAAACAAAAAGAAGACTAAGTTAAAACACAAATTCATAAAACCATTATTTTGACCATTAATCTTGGCTTTGCCTCATACAAATAAACTGCAATTGTATGAGGATACTTCCTTTTGCATTTTCCTGTATTATCAAAGATTTTGAAAAACCATGGATGTCTTAATAAAACCTCTTCTTCTCCACATAAGCCTGCATCCTGGGGAGACCCAGCTAAGAAAACCGAAAGAAAGAAGCACAATGGGCTAGACAAGGAGTCCGATGGGTAGAATGAAGTTGAAAACCAGAGGATGCTTAAAGAATCTCCTTTCTCATTCAACATATAATTCTTGAGCCTATTATGTGACAAACACTTTGGAGGGTGCCAAGAATCAGAGATATGGGAGATTTATGATCACTGCCCTTAAGAAGAGTACATGTCCTTCCCAGATGCTTTAAATAAACTCAGCTTGTTCAAAGGAAGGGACACGGGTGAGAATTAAAAAATATAACAAGCATCTGCACTATTGTTAGAACCTACCCACGTTGTTGCCCCTTGCTCTAAACTTTTCTGGTTATGAACTTCATTTTGCTTTCATTTCTCAATTACTGTTCTTCACATAGAGCATTGTAGTAACAATTTAATTTGGACTTGATTTTCAAAATTTGACTTTGGAAAGCCAACCCCCTGCAAGACAAGATCCTTGGTTATCCTAACTCAGTACACTGAGGCCCCAAACAAAGCTACTTTCCCTCTGTGCTCACCTTCATCGTCCATAACAAAGACCAGATAAACCTATCTCTTTGACACACACAGCCCATCAGGGAAGAACAATCAGACTTCATGTGCATTCATGCTCTGAAGTTTTAGATATAAATGGCCAATGTTCAATTCACCATAGGCTGAAGACTTCCTAAACAAAAGATTTTAAGATGCATAAAATAGAGTTTTTTTAAAACCTTTAAAATTGCATCACATTAACTCTGTTTTGCCTATCTTGATTTTGACATTGAAAAATAAATGGCTAAAACACTATGTGGATTTTTTTTTCATCATTCATCCTTACTTTGCTGGCATATGTTCATAAACCAATTAAAAGTCCTGGCAAGACTTAAGAAGAGCAGCAATACCTATTGCTGGGATGACTGTGCGGTAAAATCGTAACAACATGCATTGTCAGTGGAAATGTGAAAGGTGAAATTAGTCCGGCAACACTTATTCAGATTAAGTATGCATGCTCTTGGAGCCAATAACATCACCCCTGAGACTCTATTCTATAGAATAAAAGCATCAGTAAATTAGAATGTACATGCAATCATCAGATTGCAGCATTAATCATAATGGCAGAAAACTGGAAGCAGCAAATTCCTATTGACAAGGGAATGACTGAATAAATTATGATATACCCACTCTATGAAATTATGCATCCATCAGAAAATGAATCAAAACCATACCAGACAACTTGAAGAAGCATTCACATACGGACTTTTTTTTAGAAATAATTACTTTTCACAATTCTGTGAGCATGTATATGTATTCATGCTCCAATATGAAGATAGGTACATAGATATCAATATAGATAGATATTGATACAGATATAGATATAGATGATATAGATATAGATATAGATATAGATATAGATATAGATATAGATATAGATATAGATATGTAGATATAGAGAGATAGAGAGATAGAGAGATAGATATAATCTTCCATATATAAATATATATATACATAATTTATGTATGAATGCATATTATCTAATCTAATAAAAGCATAATATTGAAATTGACCATTTCTTTAGGATGCCTAAGCCATGCCCACCAGCCAATCAGAGCAACTGCATGCAAATTAACCCAGCCAAGATGAAGGCCGGCAGTCACGGAGCTGCTAGAGTAAACAGGCAGCTTCCATTACAGCAGGAGTAAAACTGTTTGCCGATTGGGTTTCTCCTGGCTCCAGGCAACAACATATTTGCAATATTGTCTTAATTATAGAACCTCAGAGCAATGGAGGAAACTGCCTGCCTAGAATCTACTAAGGCAACATTCTTTCAATTATAGAAGCCATGAGCTGAAGCAAACAGGAGGCTTCCTTACCTGCCTAGGCCTCGGCTTAAAGGAACAGTGTATCAATTATAGAAGATAAACAAACCCCAGAAACCTGCTTCCAGCCAGCCTCGCTGGGAAATTGGGTCAATGGGAGCTGTGGGCAGCCTTAAAGCCTGAAAACAGCCCTGAGTCCATCACCCATGCTGACCACACCGCAATGGGGTGAACGTTCCCACTGGGGGGCTTGGCCAGCCAGCAAACAGCCATCAGTCCCTCACCCAGGCTGGCCAGGTACCCCAGTGGGGATCCAAAACCTGAGGGACTGTGGGCAGCCTGAAAGCCTGAAAATGGCCCTCAAGCCCACACCCAGGCTGGCCACACCCCAAAGGAGTGAGGGTCCCCACTGGGGGGCTTGGCCAGCCTGCAAACAGCCATCAGCCCCTCACCAAGGCTGACCAGACACACCAGCAGGTGGACATCCCCAGAAGGGTCCCCGACTGCAAGAGGGCACAGGTCAGGCTGAGGGACCTCCCAAGTGCACAAATTTTTGTGCACCAGGCCCCTAGTAGGAATTATATGGGGGCAGGAGGATTAAACAATTAGGTTGTTGAGATGAGTAACCTTGAATGTTGGGAGGGCAGAGTAAATGCAGCATGAGCAGGAAGTGAGGGAAATATGAAAAAATGGAAAAGTTTTTTAAATAAAGAAGTGCATTGAGAATAAAAAGTACACATTTGATCATTTGTGTAAAATGAGGTATATATTTGGGACCATGCATCTAGAAATTGATTAAAAATAATTTTTAAAAATTCAAAATGAGCAAATATCAAAGCATTAAGGATCTAGAAAAAATATAGGGGAAAAGTTAACTAATCTTGAAATGGGGAAGAACAAAGGAAGAAAAAAAAGAGAAAAAAAGTGGTAGATATATTTTATATAGTAAACGATGGAAATTTATTGAGAAACAAGCACAGACTCCCACGTGAGGAGGGGGAAAGAGTCCCCAAAGTAGTAGATTTTTATCACATAAAAAATAAAAATATTTTTAAAGTCAGAGAGCACTACTGTATAAGCAAAATTAATAGTAATCAACAAATTAAAAATATTTTAATAGTTATTACAAGATAACATATTTCATAAATAAAATGCTCTTGCAAGGCAATAAGACTCTAGCAGCACTTAGAAGCATGGACAAAGAGCTTGAATGAATCACAAAAATGTACATAAATATCCAGTAACCATAATTTCAAAAGTTCAGTCTCAATAATGAATAAATAATTGTAACCTAAAGCATTAAGTAACAAATTTTATTAATTTGACAGATATTTCAAATAATTAATGCTACTAAGGGTATGTGTTGATATGCCTTTTCAAACATTGCTGGAAGACCTATCTGGCAAAGCACTTTGACAATTTTGTATCAAGAACCTCAAAAATGTCAATATTCGTGGACTCAATGGTTTCATTTATAAAATTGACCATCTAATCTAATAAAAGAGTAATATGCAAATTGACCCTCACTCTGTTACACCTAAGCCATGCCTACCAGCCAAGTCACACCCACCAGCCAATCAGAGCAGCCATATGCAAATTATCCCAGCCAAGATGGAGGCCAGTAGCCACAGAGCCAGAGCAAACAGGAGGCTTCCATTGCACCAGCGATGGAGGAAACTGCCTGCCTAGGCCGGTTGGGCCTCTGCTCAAGGCAACAAAGTTTCAATTATAGAAGCCACAGAGCGGAAGCAAACAGGAGGCTTCATTTCACCAGTGATGGAGAAAACTGCCTGCCTAGGACAGCTGTGGCCTTCCACTCAAGGCAACAAAGTTTCAATTTTAGAAGACAAATAAACCCCAGAAACCTGATTCTAGCCAGTCTCACTGGGATGTTGGATCAATGGGAGCTGTGGCCAGCCTGCAAAAAGCCATCAGCCACTTACCCAGGCTGGCCAGGCACCCCAACAGGGACCTCTATCCTGAAGGAGCTGTGGCCAGACTGAAAACAGCTATCAGCCCCTCTCCCATGCTGGCCAGGCACTCCAGCGGGAACCCCACCCTGATCCAGGATACGCTTCAGGGCAAACCAGCCAGCCCCCATGCATGCACCAGGCCTCTATCCTATATAATCCTATATAATAAAAGGGTAATATGCAAATTGACCCTAAAAACAAAACAACTGGGAATGACTGGTCACTATGACACACACTGACCACCAGGGGACAGATGGTCAATGTATGAATATTGTCAGAGTTTGAGTTGACTCAAATCTAAGGCACTCTGGAATTTCAGAGTGTGATTCCAGATGTAATGAGGCAAAAAGATGCATAGTGGGGTTGAAGAGTGTAGTCTAAGCCTGTGCTCTCCATAGCATGGCCATGATCCATTGGGGTGTATGAACAAATAATAGACCCCTGCATTTGTGTTTTAATCACATTCATTATAATTTTTAATATTTGGGCAATTTATAACATATACTATATTAACAGTTATAGCATTATTAGAGTTGTATGTTCAACAAGTTTTTATAGGAGGACTTAGATTTGAGTCAACTCAAACTCTGACAATATTCATAGCAGAACTCATTTGTCTAATGTGAAGTAATGTCCTTTTCATGCCCTATTTTATCTTTTAGCAAAATCTGTAATTTCACGGATAAATAATATATACAGTAACAAAAGAAAAATTCTTACAATCCTAAATTCAATTACAGTAGGCCAGAGGGCAGGAGCAAGAGACAAGAGAAGTTAATCAGTTAGCAGTCATAGACCAAAACCAATAAAAGACTGCTCACATTCCTGAGAGTATGTTGAAACTTTGAATCAACATCCAGATAGCTTATGTAGAAAAGAGCCAACCAGCAGACACCACCACATTTTGCTTATGCATGAACATGCTGGATTGTTGCCCACAACCAATCCAGAAGCATCCAATACATCTTCCTTCTGACCTATTCACCTAACCCAGAACTTTCTCCACTTCACATTTCCCCCAACCCCCTTATTTATAGCTAATGTAAATTCATTTAAAACAACATATCTTTCTTCCCCAAACTCACTGTATAAACAACTTCCATCAACCTCAGGGTGGTGGACATGTTTGCCTTCTCCAGCTAGCCCTGCTGCTGGATGCCTCAGAACCAAGTCCTTTTTCTGGCTAACATGTGGCTCAATAAACCTTCTTGTTCAGGACAACTTAAACAGTATAACTACATTTCTACTATTAGTGTCACCATTTGTGAATAATGATTGCTACTTCTGTACTTGCGTGTGTCATAACATTATTTAGCTCTTTCAACGGTTTCAGTGATATACCTCTGCAGACTTTTGAAGGTTATCGAGGCATGGAGCAAGAAGGGACGTCTTCTCCCATTTCTGTGCAACTTGGTTGGCTTCTTCTATCTTCTGCTCATAACTTTTTTGAGAATTCAGCAATGTCACCTCATAAAATTCTTGAATATCTGTGAAGAAAATGTAAGGAGAGAATAAAAATGTCATGTAACACCTCATAAATAGCTTCTGCATGCATGTGTATGTGGACAATTTTGCTGACTAAAGGAAGTGCATAACCCGGCCCGGTGGCTCCATCGGTTGGAGTGTCGTCCCATGCACCAAAATGTATCAGGTTTGATTCCCAATCAGTCACATTCCTAGATTGTGAGCATGTTTGATCCCCATTGGAGTGTGTATGGGAGGCAACTGATCGAAGTTTCTCTCTCACATCTCTCTCTCTCTCACTAAAAATCAATCAAAGCATATTCTAGGGTGAGGATTTTAAAAATCTGTCAAAAAAACAAGTGCATAAATATGCATCTCAAAGAAAAATAATAAAAATAGAGGAATGCCTGAAAATTGCATTTTTGCCTCCATGAGAATTCTTATAGCAGCTTTATTCACAATTGCAAACACTGGCAGAAACCAAGATGGCTTTCAATTGTTGAATAGATAAACAAAATAGTAAATTCACATGATGGGATACTATTCAGCAATTAGAAGGAATGGGCTATCAAGTCATGGAAATGCATGAATGAGTCTTAAATGCAAATTGCTAAGTTAAAAGACTAGACTCCTCAGTTCCTATAATATTTAAAAACAAAACTAAGGCAGAATAATAATCAGCGATTGCTAGAAGTTCTGGGACAGGAGAGGGGGAGCGAATAGGTAAAGCACGGGTAATGGTGAACACCTAACAGGAAACATTTGTCAAAACCCATAGAACTTCACAGCACAAAGAGTAAACCTTAATGTGGGGAATTTTTTTAAAAGAAATTATTAGGAGGTCAGGGAAGTCCAAGGCGAAATGTAGAATATAACAAAAGAATCTACCTGTTTTACAAATGAAGGATGCTTTTTTTATGGTTTCTTTGCCTTTGATTTCCTAGTGTTTACTCATTTTCTGGCCATTACCTTTTTCTCCTAATGCCTTCAGTGAGGTTATTTCATATGTTGGAAATGCATTAGGAAAAACAATGTGGGATTCATTGGAACTCTCTGTACTATCTTTACTTTTCCATAAGCATTAAAACTACTCTAAAATAAATAGAAGAGGTCAACAGGGAATAAGGGGGAGTACATATGTAATACTTTCGATGATAAAGATGTTTTAAAATTAAATAGATTATTTTTTATTGTCTTTTTAAGACATTGCACAATCACTGTTAGAAACCTGCCCAAATAACCCCCAAAATGAAAGCTTTCATAAATCCATCTTCAGGTTTACAATGTAAATGAGATTAAAATTTACCCAACAAAGTTAAATGTCATAATTGTTTAACATAAAGTATGGTTTTGAAGACATCTGCTTCTGACACTAAGGCTAAGTGTCCTGCAGACTAACTAGGCACTGGAGTGGATGGGATGCTTTGAAGCATTACTGATGTAGCAGCAGATGGGGTAGGTCTCCAAGATAAATCTTTATCTCTCTCTCTCTCTCTCTCTCTCTCTCTCTCTCTCTCTCTCTCTCTCACACACACACACACACACACACACACACACACACACACACACACACACCCTGAGCTGAGATGAGATCAGCTAGGGTATTGAAGGATGGGATGGCTCCAGCACACTGGACCTTATATCAGCAAGTAGAAGTAAGGAAGCAAACCCTTGAACTTCCTTATTGAGCCAAGAGCCTAAAGGGATGCTGTGCAATGTCAGCTGCTCCCCATTGGCTATGGCAACAGCAAAAGAAAATTTTTTCTAAAGGAAATCTTAAGGCTGAAGGACTCTTGATTAGGATCAAGAAGTGAGTTCATAATCAAAGATCACAAACCTCTCAAAAAAGGCATGTTACTATGGATGAAATTCAGCAGGAACAACTTTATATTTGGATGACCAATTTGTTGATTTTGGAATATTCTCATATAGCATATAGAAAAAATATGTAAACTGTTAAAGAAACAATAGTCACAATTACAAAGATGAGCAAATAATAAGGGTCTAGTAAGAATAAACAGGCAGAAAGAGGGAAACAAATGTAACTTCTAAAAATTATAAATAGATTAATAGATGGGTAGAGAGATGAACTGATATGATATATAAAAAATATCATAAAATGCTGATGATAGAATCCATGTGGTGGATGCATAGGTGTTCAGCGTAATATTCTTATAACTTTGCTATATTTGAAAACTTTCATAGTAAAACGTTAGGAAATATGTAATTATTTAAAGTTAAAAATTAGTTGATGGGTTAAACAGCAGATTAGAAAAAAGCAGAATGGAAAAATATACCCAAAGAAATTACCCAAAATGTAACACAAGAGAAAATAAGATGGAAAATAATATAGCAATATCAAGATGTATAGAGGACACATGAGAAGACACACTATTTTTCTAATAGCTGTCTTCAGGGAGAAATAGAATAAATAGCAAATGATATTTAAAGCAATAACAGATATAAAAATTTTAGAACTCATTATATAAATGCACATGTCCTGAAAGGACAGTTTGTACTAAAAATAATAAAACCTATCCCTGGGATCAGACATATAATAAAACTGCAGAATATGAAAGACAAAACAAAGATCTTAAAAGCAGTCAGAGAAAAACATGAATAAGATTTCTCAATAATTATGAAAGCCAGACAACATTAGAATAATAAACTCAAAATTTTGAGAGAATATAACTATTTTATATAGGCATGGGTTCCTTTGTAAATCATATATCTGATTATAAAAAAAATGAAAAAACTTGTATCTAGATCATATAAAGAACTCTCAAAATACAGCACACAGGAACCCAAACAACCCACCTGAAAAATGGTTAATAGACTTGAACAGGCATTTCACTAAGAAAATAATAGAGGGCAAATAAGCACATGAAAATATATTCAACATCATTACTCTAAGAAAATGAAAAATTAAAACGACAATGAAATATCACTACGTAATTTTTAGAATGGCTACAATTAAAGTGAGCGATCTTACCAAGCACTCCCAGGAGTGTGAAGGACCTGGAACTCTCATACACTGATGATGGGAATGGAAAATGGTACCACCACTTTGAAAAGCAGTCTGGCAGTTTCTTAAAAAGTTAAACATACAGCTACTATATGATCCAGCCATTTTTTGGTTTTGGTACTTATCTCAGAGAAAGAGAAATATATATGTCCATCTGAAAAGTTAACTCTGGAAGCAACCCAGATGTCAATCCATACATGAATGAATAGACAAGTTGTGATGTGTTCATACAATGGAATACTGCCCGGTAATAAATAGGAACTATTGATACAAACATCATGGATGAATCTCAAAGTAATTATAATGAATGAAGGAAGTCAGACAAAAATGAGTGCATCTCATTTAACTACAGTTACATAAAATTCTAAAAACACAAACTAATCTATATTGACAGAAAACAATCAGTGAATGCCTGAGAGTTTGGGAGAGGGTTGGCAGGAAGGGGTGAGTGGGAGGATCACAAAAGGTCAAGAGGAAACTTTAAGGAGCAGTGGATATGCTCACTACCCTTGATTGTGCTAATAACCTCACAACACTGTATTTTTAGGCATCCATATATACATGTGTGAAAAAGCATATAGACCAAAGCAATGAAACACATGAAAAGATGTAAGGACCTCAGTGGAAGGGGTAAGTAAAAAAATGTGATAAGGGACAAATACATAAGTAGATGCAAATTAATCTAGTTCTACATTTGGCAGTGATTTCAGAAATGTTTATTTTATTATTATGCTACATGTATTATATATAGATTACATACATTCTTTTATATGTATTAAAATTACCTTTTAAAAGTAATGATGAAAAACTATTTCATAAATATTAAGATTGATATTAAAAATTGATTGATATTACAAATATTCAAATTTTATGCCCAGCTACCACTTTATTCTGCCACTAGTAATAAAGTAGCTGTGAAGTCATATTTGGAAAATGTGTAAGAACACAGGGTAAAAGCCACACAGATATAAATGCCTCCAGATTTTTAAATATAGTATGGGTTGCTAGGATATTAATTAAGTTGACAAAGGTCACAGGAATAAGGAATAAAAAACTAAAGTCCAAAAAATATGTTTCCATTATCTGCTCTCAAGAATCAGTTAAAAAGAAAATAAGTAAAATATTTTTGCAGACAGTCAAATTTCAAGATTTTTCTGCATCAATTGTAAGGATGTAAACACTTTCATAAGCAGCATTTGCAAGTTTCCAACTTTTTAAATGTTAGGGGATAAGTTAACCAGAAATAGAAGTATATTTATCATATGCATTTTAAGGATTCATATCAAGTTATACCGGTACTTTGAAATATAATAAATAGCAGTGACTTGATCACATTTAGAAAATTGCTCTGGGCAGTATTTTAATATTAAATTTGAAAATCTTCATGAACTTATAACCCCCAATCCTGATGAATGCTCAGTCTACTTAACTCCTTTGTCTACATATTCTCCCTGCCTACGCAACTACTGGAGAGGAAGAAGGTAATCTTTTTTTATTTTTTGTCAATCCTGAGCTGAATGTATTTTTCCCACTAATTTTTAGAGAGAGTGGGAGGGAAGGGAAGGAAGAGAGAGAGAGAGAGAGAGAGAGAGAGAGAGAGAGAGAGAGAGAGAGAGAGAGAAACATTGATGTGAGAGACATACATAAATTGATTGCCTCCTATCAGAGCTAGGGATTGTGCCTGCAACCCAGGTATGTTCCCTGGACCAGAAATCAAACCCTCAACCCTTCAGTGCTCTGGTGACACTCTAACCCCTGAGCACACCAGCCAGGGCAGACAAGGTAACCTTAATTAAATTAACCATTACTTCAATTTGAAGATAATTCTCCAACCAATGGTAAATCTTACTTCTGGTTAGTCAGCATTATTTTTAATCACACACACACACACACACACACACACACACACACACACAGAGCCCCAATGCACAAAAATTCGTGCAAGAGTAGGCCTTCCTTCCCCCAGCTACTGTCACTGCCTTCCCTCCAGCACCAGGACCAGGGCTGCTTCCTTCCTCCAGCCACTGGCAGGCATCTGGGGCCCAGGCTGGCTTCCTTCTGGCCCTGGCTTCGTCAGGAAGGACATCCAGAATGATGTCCAGTCTAATTAGCATATTACCCTTTTAATATACACTGAGAGGCCAGATTATTATGACCACCCCTGAGTACTTGGTTGGGCCACCTTTTGCCTTCCATACTGTGGTGATTTTTCTTGGCATTGACTCCACAAGATGATGGAAGGTAATGCAAGGAATCTGACACCATGCCTGATGAATAGCACTGTCCAGTTCTGTGAGATTTGATGGTTGTGGAACCAGCTGCCTGATGGCTCTTTTAACTTCATCCCATGAATGTTCAATTGGATTGAGATCTGGTGATTGTGGGAGCCACCTAAGCAAAGTAAAGTCTCCCTCATGTTCTTGAAAGCACTCCTGCACAATATGAGCACTGTGAAACTTTTTTTATTTGATAAAGATTTATTTTTTTTAATGGCTAAAATTCATCAACTTGTGCATATGGTGAGTGGTGGAGAAATGGATATCCTTTCACATGACTTGAATTAAATTAAGAAAATAAGAGTCAAGTCATGAAATGTCTTTCTTGTATGACTCACAAATTGATCTGCAATTACCTACTTATTGATAGTAAAACAAAAAAAAGAAATAAGAATGCAGGATGGATGCTTAACATCCTATATAATAAAGAGGAAATATGCAAATTGACCATCACTCCAGTCAATTTGCACCCACAGCTGAGGCTAAGTTCCCATAAGGAGCCTTAAGGAGCAATCAGCAGAGACCTGAGGCTGCACGCCCACCAACCTCCTGCATGGGGCTTGACAGGGGACCTCAGGTCATGCTTTCCACCCGCAGGGCTTGACAGGAGACCTCAGGCTGCTCCCCTTGCCCTGGCACCAGGCCAAAGGAACTCAGGCTGCATCCTCTTCCCTGGTGCCAGGCGGGGGGACCTCAGGCCATGCCCCCCACCCTGGCCCTAGGCCAGGGGTCCTGAGGCTGTGCCCCCCACCCAGCAGGACTTGACAGGGGCCCTCAAGGTGTGCCCTCCACCCTGGTGCTGGGCCAGGGGACCTCAAGCCATGCCCCCCACCCAAGCACCAGGCCAGGGGACCTCAGGCTGTGCCCCCTGCCCCAGCACCAAGCTGGAGGATCACAGGCCACTCTCTCCACCCAGCAGGGCTTGATGGGGGACCTCAGGCCATACCTAGGGGACCTGAGGCTGCACCCCCCCAACCTGGAAGGGCTTGATATGGTGGGACCAGCCGGGTTTGGGTCTCGAGCAATTTAGCCCAATGAAGGGGGCCGTCCAGGTTTGGGTCTCGAGCGATTTTGAAGTGCACATGGGTGGTTGAAGACTTGACTCTAGGTTCCATGGTGCACCCCAGACTCTGACAGGAGGAAGATTTTCATATACATTTTACTAATTTTCTTTAATCTCTGACACTTTTATTATAGAGAAAGGGCAAATAGCAATATTAAAATACTTTCTCTAATTAATCCCCTTTTAATGTGCATGAATTTTGTGCACTGGACCACTAGTATTTATATATTTTCTTATCCATTAGCTCACAGGCTGGAATAGAAGTGATGAGAAAGGCTCTCTTCCCTTCCTCCAGTGCCAGGTTGATAGTATGATGGGGAATCACCTCTCCAAGCTGCAGACCAGAAATATCTTTAGAGCTTGTTATTGTTGGTTCATGTGTGTGTGTGTCTGTGTGTGTGTGTGAAATAGGCACATATGGTTATAACTTACCAAAGCTGTTTAATCCCAAGAATTCACTGAAATTAACTGAGAATTTTTTGCTTTATAGCCTCAATAAAGAGATGGTAATCTTTGTAAGTGAGACTTCTTATAAAATATATGCATTATGCTTCTTCTAGCATCCCTTGTTCTCTGTAAAGTTTCCCACACCACATACCTGATTATGAATTCACTGGAGCTGTATGACACAGTTTTCTTGAAATATTTAAATCTTTTACAAAGTATAGTGGTTTTTTTTTCCTTACCCTTCCTTGAACACCTGGTTCTAGGAGGGAGCCATATAAATGCTCATCTTCAATTTCCTACACTACCTCCATATCCCACATTTTACCTTCTGCAAAGCAAAAATATCATTGCCCTGGTTCATTTGAGCTAAGACTACCTAGGTGTGGGTTTAATCTCTGATCAGGGTGCATATAGGAGGCAATGAATCAATGTTTCTCTCTCACATTGATATATATCTTTCTCTCCCTCTCCCTCTCCCTCTCCCTCTTCCTCTCCCTCTACAAATCAATAAAAACATATGCTTGGGTGAGGCTTAAAATAAAGAGCCATGTTCCATGTTCCATTTTTAAAAAATATATTTTGGAGAAAACTGCTGAAATTGACAATGGACTGGGCATTAGATAATAGTATTGCATTGCTGTTAATTGTTCTTATTTATATAACTACACTATTTATATAAGAAATATTCTTGTTTTTAGCAAGTATACATTGAAGTATTTCATGATAAAGGGGTTTGATGTTCCTCACTCTCAAATGGTTCATTAATATTAAGTACATAGATGCATGTATGTATATGTGTATGTGTATACATATACAGAGAGAGAGAAGAACACACACATATATGGAAAATGATAAATAAAACAGGGAAAAGTCTGAATAATTGGTGAGTGTGTGATATTTGCAAACATGGGCCTCTTCCTAAGCTCCAGCTCCCCCTCCCACCCTGTGAGAATACGATGAAGACCATCAGTAAGTGGACTGTGAGACTTTGGGAGCCTGGCCAGCTGCTATTACATGTACTGTAAACATCTGCAAGAGAAGCAGCTAGCATTTTGATCTCACATAGTTTTCATACAAGCACTGCATGTGCTATTTGCTTTGTTTTCTGTACTCTGTATAGCCCTGACTTGAGAAAGTTGTGGAAAACTTCACCAGTAGGCTGCCACAGGTATGCATTAAGTCCTAATTAACCCATGTCTTTCACAGCCAATCCTCCAGGATAATTGTTTGGAATAGGCAAGCAATACACCTCAGCTCTTTGCCTAACGGGGAGTCTAGGTAAAATATATAGGAAGTCCTTATCTTAATCTAGCAACTTTTCCATAGGTTTGAAATTATATAAAAACTAGGGGCTCAGTGCACAAAAATTTGTGCATTCAGGGGGGTTCCTCAACCCGGCCTATGCCCTCTCACAGTCTGGGACTCCTCAGGGGATGTCCACCTGCTGGCGTGCCTGGCCAGCCTGGGTGAGAGGCTGATGGCTGTTTGCAGGCTGGCCAAGCCCCCAGTGGGAACTCTCACCCCATGGGGATGTGGCCAGCCTGGGTGAGGGGCTGAGGGCTATTTTCAGGCTGCCCACAGTCCCTTCAAGGTTCAGGTCCCTACTGGGGTGCCTGGCCAGCCTGGGTGAGGGGCTGAGGGCCATTTTCAGGCTACCCACAGCTCCCATTGACCCAACGTCCCAGCAAGGCTGGCTGGAATCAGGTTTCTGGGGTTTATTTATCTTCTATAATTGAAACTTTGTTGCCTTGAGCAGAGGCCTAGTCAGGCAATGAAGCCTCCTATTTGCTTCAGCTCTGTGGCTTCTATAATTGAAACATTGGTGCTTTGAGCAGAGGCCCAGCCAGCCTAGGCAGGCAGTTTCAACTCCATCACTGGTGCAACAGAAGCCTCCTGTTTGCTCTATCTTGGTGGCTGCCGGCCGCCATCTTGGCTGGGTTAATTTGCATACAGCCGCTCTGATTGGCTGGTGGGCATGGCTTTGACTGGTGGGCGTGGCTTATGGGTCTCGGAGTGAGGGTCAGTTTGCATATTGCTCTTTTATTAGATTAGATTTAAGTTTGAAAAAATGATTGGATGACTAGGAGACTAGGGGTAATTATAAAACAGAAATATTCAGCAACATTGGTAAGAAATATCTAGAGGAAAAAGATTGAAAAAGGACCAAAGTATAAAGTGCAAAATGTGATGGAAGAGGTAGCTAAGCAGAGCATAAGTGGATTCGTATAAGAATCTAGAAGTTAAAGCACAAGCATTGAAGTCAGACCCTGGCTCTGCTACTTACTAAATGTGTGGCCTTCGGCAAGTCATTTAATTTCTCCGAACCTCAATTTCTTCACCTAAAAGATTTATTTGCATAATGTAAGTACTTCAAATAGTTGAACAGTTAATAGGAACATAATAAATGGCAGCTATTATTCTTTTGATTAATGCATCAACTTTGAACAATGCTGTGTACATAGTTCTCATCCAATGTTGGAAATCTGACTGCAGAATATGCATAACTAGGGGTCATTCCTTCCAGTACACTTAAGAGCACAGACACTTGAAGCAATAAGTAGCAGGATTAATACTTGAGAAAGTGAAAGAAAACTGTTATATACAAGTTTTTAAAAGTAGCTAATTGAAATAGACATTTTAATAAAAATGACTAAGATGTGCCTAAAGCAACACAGTACTTTTTTCCTTCAGAAAAAAATAAAGGTTTTTTTTAAATACACCCCTTAAAATAAATTTTAATTCAAAATATCTCTGATGAATAAGTTTGATACTTCAAGTTGCTCAAAAAGCAGGCACTAAATAAACTCAAGATATTGTTAATGCAAATCAGCTACCTTTAATCAGCACTTACACTCCCAACCACCACCAGGTGTGTTTTATTCTATATCTAGGAGATAATTAACCTTCAATTTCACATCAATCATCCAAAATACAGGAACGTTATAAATCCTTTTCATCTTATAAAGATTTATCATGTAAACTCAACAAAACTTGGAAGGATAAGTAACTGTAAAAAATCTTATATGATCCTAGTTTTAAATTCCATATTTCTGCATGCCTTCTCACCTGCCAAAAAAACCCAAATTTCTTCTCCTCTCCGATTAGGTATTGATATTGCTCATTGGGAGAGGAAAAAGGAGGAAAGAAATTAGCATCTGTTGTTTACCCACCATATGCCAGGCAGTCATACTTTGAAAACATTCATTTCACTTAGTCCTTGCAACCATATTATATGGCATTACCATTACACCTATTTTACAGATGGACCAACTGAGTCTTGTTCAGCATCACCAGGCTGTGCAGTGGCAGGGTGAGGATTGGAATCCACATTTGATACAAAAGCCTACACTGCTTGGGTTTTGTTTTTTGTTGTTGTTGTTGTTGTTTTAATGT
>PVJC01003810.1:0-30303 GCA_004026665.1 Murina feae | reverse complement strand
AACATGCTTCCATAATATGCCTAATGGAACACAAGGGATTAACTGAATGAGATCGATGCTAAAACAAGCGTGTCTCATTGTAAGTGCATGACTAGAATATTATTTCAAAGTTTTTCCAGATCACCAGATGGAAGGAAAATCAAACCTAAGAAATTCTTTCAAAAACTTTCCAAGGCCTGTTACCAAGAATACTTTAATCTCAACTGCACAGTGCTTAGCAGAAACTATTTCATTCTCTCTCCATCAGCAAAAACTCAAACAGAATGAGAGTTTGGGCTCCAGGGACCATATCTTTCTAGCTGATGAATGCCAAAGGGAAGCAAGCAAGCTTCTGTACAGAGGTAGCTACAGACTCAGCAGAGGTATGCTTGGAGACAATTACATGAAAATAAAGATTACTACAAATGACTTTTTTGGCATCCATAGCTTCTTTGATTTGCTTTATTCATGCCATGAACACAGGTTATTCAATAAATATTAGGTAGGCAATAAAATTGTAACAAGTTTCTCCTCTGGAATTAGAAGATAAGTAAGGTAATTGTCTTTAGCATAAAATAAGTTTAAAAAAAGATGGTAAGATAGGTATGAAATAAGAAACCATACTGAAGGGCAAATAAGATGAAAATAAGAAGATAAGATAAAAAGATGGCAAGATAGTTAGGAAATAAAAAAACAGACTATAGGGAAAACTTTACTGTCAGGCACATAAGTATAGATTTATTTAATAATCTGTTTAATGGTGATTTTATGCAATTTTATAATCAATCCAATTAACCAGCTCAGATGGGCCAGAACAGCATCCGTCTACAGGGAGATGTTATCCACAGAGATGTGTCAAGTAGAAAAATAAATTTTTTTTTCTCTGACATGAAAAAAAGATGGCATTCCTCTCATCTCCTCAAATCTGGTATAGAGAGATTCTTATTACAACTCACCCCAATCGTTTTCTCTGTTTTCACTTTGTTCTTTAATTTTTTTCTTATTTTAGACACATAGTTCTGAACCATACCACAAAACTGTATAGACCTTTGTTCATAAATACCAAAAGCTTAGACTCTTCTGATGTGTAACATGAAGTGAAGGGTATTCCTTTGGCAGATTAAACATCTAATGTCAACTAGCACTTGAAAAAAGTGTCACATTCCACTGCTCCAAAAGGACTGACTTAAATAGCAGTCTGCAATCACTTCATTTGGAATCAGTCCAAGAAGTGACAGCTGATGGCTAATTTCTAAAAAGAACATTTCTCTTCAGTACCAGCGTGCCAATTTACCTGAAAGATCAATTTTTAATGCTAAAAATCATTGAACATATACTCTGGTAAAATTTATGATAACATTTTATTATAACTATGGTATAATTTCATTATATATAATTACATGATTTTATATAAATGACTATTATAATTAATTATAGTGAATAAATTATATTAATAAGGTAAAGTTAATTATCGTACACATATCATTATAGCCCAGGTATAATTATATCCATTATATTATATTATATTATGTTTATTATCCACTGTGCTAAGTAAGCTTAAAACATACTACTTAAATAAAATCATGGAAAAATAAAGTCTAGAGCCATTGAACATGTCACCTCCCTTTCTGCCCCACTTCCCCAATATCTGAAGAGTCTGAATAGGAGAAAATTATATCCCCAAATACTAAAGTACAGATTATAAAACATACTACCCTATGTATTTAAGCTACTATTATATTATTTTTCCGTTGGCTAAATAAAGCATATTGCCTTTTGTTCTGAAACAGTAGTGGAAAGCCAGTATATAGTTGGCTGGGTTCTATGGTACAAGAACCACCCAATCCATTGCAATCCACGAGCATGATGGAAAGGGTTATCGCTCTCTCTTGGGCTAATGTTGTGCAAGAACCTTGAAATGGCTGGGAAGCCATACCAGACCCCATAATCAAAACAGAAAGCCATATTGCCTATCCCCAGACAAGAAAAGCACTGTGCTAACAGTTCCATTCACAATCTGTGGGAAATAGTCACACTTGCTCCTGCTTTATTGAAAAATACATCCATCAGCCCCTCTTCCTGTTTTCGTATTCCTCTTCTCATTCCCATCTTCCCTTCTTTCCCTTTTCCTCTCCTCTCCTCCCCTCTCCTTCCCAAACAATTCGGTCCCAAAAGCCATTAAGTAAAGTAGAGCCAGATCTATTCTGGTGGTGAGAAAAGATGCTATGGTGGCCCCAAGCTGGGCACCAGAGCTCAAACAAGGTGAGGAGGGCAACTAGGTGTGAAGGTGGCCCAGAGCCTGACAGTGAAGAAGGAATTCTCACAAAGAGGTAGCCTAATGGGAGCAGCTAGGAACATGTAGCTATTGTTCAAGCACAGGGCAGAGCCAGAGCCTGACCACTATGAGGAGGGCACCTGTGCTGTGGGAGGTCCTGATAGAGTGAAGAGGTCATCTTTGCAGAGGGGTAGCCTAATGAGGATTGTGGGAGCCCGAATTTGGTGAGGAAAGGATCTATGTGAAGGCAGCAGTGATCATGGAAGATTTGTTATGTAGAGGGAGACGGATCAAATAAGTAAATAAAATAAGGATAATGACAATCTAATATAATAAAAGAGTAATATGCAAATTGACTGTTACCTGAGACACCTAAGCCACGCCCACCAGCCAAGCCATGACTCCCAGCGAACCAGAGCAGCTGTATGCAAATTAGCCCAGCCAAGATGGAGGCCAGCAGCTGCGGAGCTAGAGCAAACCAGAGGCTTCTGTTGCAACTGCCTGCCTAGGCTGGCTGAGCCTCTGCTCACGGCCACGCCCACCAGCCAATCAGAGCGGCTGTATGCAAATTAACCCAGCCAAGATGGAGGCCAGCAGCTACAGAGCTAGAGCAAACCAGAGGCTTCTGTTACAACTGTCTGCCTAGGCTGGCTGAGCCTCTGCTCACGGCCACGCTCACCAGCCAATCAGAGTGTCTGTATGCAAATTAACCCAGCCAAGATGGAGGCTGGCAGGGCGGCTCTGCACTGGGAGCCTCCGCAGCTGGCATAGCTGTGCCAGGTGTGTCAGCTCAGTGGGGGAGGGGGTCTGGCTTGGGGCCTCCTTGGGGCATCCAGGAGCAGCTGTCCTGGGTCCACTGCCTGGCTCTGCCTACTGGGGACCTCTGCAGGGCATGCAGCAGCAGCTGTCCTGGGTCAGCTGCCTGGCTCCACCCCGGGGGCCTCCTCAGGAACGTGTGGGAGCACCCATCCAGGATCCACTACCTTCATCCGCCCCCCCAGGGGCCTCCACAGGGCATGCGGGAGCGTCTGCTGCACAGTGCAGAGCATCCGAAGCCAGTCTGCTGCCCGGCTCCACCCCAGGTGTGTTTGTTCAGCAGCAGGGCCCCACCAAGGGATCCTGCACCAGTGTCTGCGCCAGGTGTGTCCCCTCAGCGGTGGGGGCCCACCAGGCATGTGCGATCGTGGGCCCTCTGGTGGGAAACGTCCAGGCCTGCACTCACCAGCTCTCCCACCCCCGAGTGCACGAACCCTGAAGGGGCTGTGGGCAGCCTGAAAATGGCCCTCAGCCCCTCACCCCGGCTGGCCAGGCATGCCAGCAGGTGGACATCTCCCCCAAGGTGTCCCAGACTGCAAGAGGGCATAGGCCAGGCTGAGGGACCCCCACCCCCCAAGTGCACAAATTTTTGTGCACCGGGCCCCTAGTCTATTAGAAAAGGGAGTAAGTCAAAATATATAAATTATCTGCTTTGAATGTAATATACCCAAATAGAGATGTGGTGTATCTGTTTATAAAACAATCAATTTGTTGGTCTGACTTTCCCACTTCTTATTCATTTATTTATTTATTCCACAAAAATGTATGAAGCACATATTATGCCTGGTAGTGGAAAGATAGCAGTGAAGTAAACAAATTGCCCTCTGCCCTGATAAAAGAAAACACTAAATAAATGAGGCAAAACATTTCAATCCTATAGCTTTGCCTCTATTTATTCCTGTAGATTTTTCACTCTGAAGTATCTGAAGGATCTAAACTAGCCTTCAAAGTCATGTAGACCTGAATACTTGGCACTGTCCCACCAGCTCCTCAGGGGACTGTGGATGGAATTAGTGCAGGATAAACTGAACAGACCCACAGAATAAAAGGAGTAAGAGGTCAGAAAACCGTAAATTAAGACCCCTTATGTCCATCAGAGGTGAACTCTCTATAAACAGATAGATGGAAAAGGAAAACAAGAATTTTGTAGTATCCTTAGGAATCCATGTATATTTATATTGTCCAGAAGTAAATGTTTCTTTCTGGATGTATTAAGGACATATGTAATGGTTTAATCAATATATCATTAAAGTGTCCTAAATGTCAGGCTGGAAGAAGTATAGGATGTTATAAGAATACATGACAGAAGGTTGTTTCCAAAAGGAAGGAAAACTTTCAGCTGAGACCTAAGGATGAGGAGGCATTTTTAGGCATGTGGGTTTGGGGACAGGGGGGTAGAAGGGATAGAAAATGTACAAAAATCTGAGGAAGGAGAAAGCATGGCAAAGACATTAAAGAAATTTGACAAAGTAATATGAGATGAGGATGGGAAGGAAGACTATTACATCTCATACTTGAATTTCAGAATCTTGAGAGCAGAGATCATGTCAGTAAATTTTGTATCATCATCACCAGGAAGACAGTATCTGCTCAATGAATGTGGAATTAAAGAGTCAATAAAAGACTGGACATATGCATGCACAAATGAATGAGCAAAAAGTATACATGGTGCAAAAAAATAGGCATAAAATTGCAGGGCATGAGCTAGAAACAAAATGTTGAATGGGCCCATACGATAAAGACAAGAAGCCCATGAGTCTGAATCATGCAATGCTAGGATCGGGACAGGGCTGAGAACCATCCCACTGGCTCCTCCGTGTACAGATAGAGAAACTGGGGCTGGTGAATTAAGGTGACTTCTCCAAGAACCCAGAGCTCATGGGGACTAAACCAGGATTTGAATCTCCTGATTCTCCAGTCACAGCTTGTTCTGTACCTGGAAGCATCAGGATAAGCCTGTAACAGTCACTGGGCAGACAGATGCCAAGCACATCAAAACGTTATCCCTACGGATGCATAACCACCAGCAGCTGCCACAATTTTTCCAGTTGGAATTGTAGAACTTCACTTTGGAGATCCAAGAGAAACAGTCATTCTTCCTTATCACACTGATTCATTGAAAGTTTAAAAAATAATCAGTTACCATTTCCTTGTCTTTTAGCCTAAAAGAATTAATACAAATGGAACAAAATGATCTTGATTCGTCGAAAGTTTTTAAAAAATCACTGTTACCATTTCCTTGTCTTTTAGCCTAAAAGAATTAATACAAATGGTACAAAATGATCTTGAGAGCAATTGAGGTCAGACTGTCACGGGAAGAAAACTCTCCTAGCACCTATAATTCACAGCAGGTTGGAGTCAATGGAATTCTGAAAGGCTGACTCCACATTCTGTTCCTCTTTAGGTAACTACTGTTTGTCAGAAACTTGGGCAGACTGTAATCATATATCACAAACACAGGTTTTGCCCTGAGTGACCTGTGGGAAGTCTGTTTTATGCTTCCAAGATTTTTTCCCTCTGCTACCCAAACTCATGAGCTGTTTTAACACTGTTACTTAAACAAACAATATGTATTTGACTCATAGAAGCATCATATTTGTTATTAATCAAAGTATTACAACGGGGCTGTTTTCTTCCAGAGTCCCTGTACTGACCAAGCATGGTAGGTGTCTGTTACACCATCCTCTTTCAGGAAGAAGCAGAATGCCTGCCAGGCCAGGCCCACAGTCCACTTCGGAGGGACTTCCCTACCTACAAGCTCTCTCAGCCTGCCTGATGATTGCTGAGCACCTGACCCCGAATCAGTCCATTGCCAGACTGGCCAGTAGACTATGAAACAGCCTGATGTAAGAACTCTGCCTCACGAAAGTGGTGATAGGCTAAACCAATTAGATAGATCCTTCACTTGAGAAATGTTAAAAGAAAAAGCCAGTTAATATAATGATATGCAAAACAGAAGCCAAAACAGAGTTTCACTTAGCATGGTGGTAGAGACTAGAGCTGGAAGCACTGCTTCTGAAGGTATGGCAGGACAACCTAGTAGTTAATAACAACAGCAAGTGGAGGATAACTTATTGAGCCCTCGTATGTTCCAGACATGGTAAGAAATGTGCATGCATCAGTCCACCTCTATCTTAAAACTAACTATGAGGTAGTTTTTCTTATAATTTGAGAAAATTGAGGCAGAGAGAAGTTAAGGAAGCACACAAAGTGACTCCTTTAGTAAGGATTCCAACCCAGATTTGTTAGATTCTAGAACCCCTGCTCTTAAACCCGTTATTTGAGTTAGAGCTTGTTGTGTGTCTGGAATGACATTTCAGGGTTCATATAGTGTTTGATATCCCTGTCTTCATTGCTGACACATGAATTTGTACAGTAAACCCTCATTACTTAAGTAAAAATACCTAAAATGTATGCCCAGGGTTATTTTTGGAGTACCAAGGCCTAGATTTATGTTTTCCAATCTTCTAATTGTTATACACTCTGATTTATCTTAATCCCATCTCTGGTATCTCACTCTATATCAGTTCATTATCATTCGTTATTAATTTTGGCCATGGGAAGTGGTGATAACAATAGAGGAAAGAGAGAATATTAGAATATGCCAAACTTATATGTAAATATCTTAGTCTATGCAATTCAATAACTACTTATTAAGTGCTATCTATATGCATGCAAATGTATACATACCCATGTATGTCTCCTCTTTTGGTCATCTACTTATTCCATATAACCCAGGGATACAAAAGTCACAATGCAGCATAGCTATGTGTTATGCTCCTGTTTCTCAATCTCTGTAACTTCTGATACTACATGGCAACATATCAGAGTTGATAGAAAAATCAGAAATTGTGTATTTATATATGCAGCATAGGGTAGAACAAAGATTCAGAGATCTGAATTCTAGTCCCAATAGCCATTAACTAGCTATCTGGCTAAGATTATGTTGCCTCTAGGACTGCAGTGTCCGCATCTGTAAAACTGGATTATTGAACAAGATAAAATCCAAGACACTTTTAACTGTTACGTTCTGCTACTTTTCATTTACTTTTGTTAACAAAAGGGTAAAATTAGCCCTACCCAGGTTGGCTAAGTGGATAGAGTGTCCGCCCATAGACTGGAGAGTCCCAGGTTGAATTCTGGTAAAGGACTCTCTCACACATCCATGTTTCTCTCTGTGTGTCTCTCCCGCACCCCTCCACTCTCTCTAAAAATCAATGGAAAAATATCCTCAGGTGAAGGTTAACAACAACAAAGGGTAAAATTAATTAACTCTATTTAACCAGATAGAAGTAGGTATAACCTCCAAGTATGTACAGGTGGGTCAGTTTTCAGGACTTAATAAAATGATGTACAGACTATGTTACTCATGGTTTTTGAGAATAATTTTTTGTGGAGTGTTGGGATCAGACTCTTTTGTCAAACTAAAATCTTAGACAAATTTTAGAAGGAAGCAAGGAAGTGAGAGAGGAAGAGAAGGGGGAAGGAAGAAGGAAGGAAGGAGGGAGGGAGGGAGAGAGCACTAGTTTAATATGTAAGTATTTTATTTCCATGTTTATTTATTACTGTCTGGCTTTACCCTGTTGAAATGTAAGCTCCTTGTGGGCAAGAATCTTGCCAATCACATTCACTTCTGTATTACTGGATTCTAAATAGTGCCTGAATATGCAGGCTCTCAGTAAATATCTGTTGAATGATTGCATGGCCATGTGTTATGGTAAGCATTAGAGAATGGAGTAGAGATTACAAAATAAATATCACAGAGTTTCTATATTTGAAAATTTATAATCCAATGTTTGACATATATTAGTTTACAAACAGCTCTATCACTGCTTTTCAAACTTGAGTAAAGTATGCATCTATGTTAAAAGCAAACATTGAAATAGAAAACCCTATTATGTTGACAAAACATTTCATTACAGAATTATTAAAGAAAGTACAGACATAAAATATCAAGGCATAAACTACTTATGCTTCTAGCTTCTATACAACTACAAAACTGAAATTTTAAAATTAAATCAAAGCCAGACAATCAATAAGCTTAAATTATCATTAATCTAATATGGAGAATGGCAATATTTTGCTGAAACTAAGCTGCTACTTCTAACATGAAGAATATGACTATTATGGTGCAAATTATTTTGTGTTATCCATGCCTTGATGTCAGTTGGCCTTAACTGGGTGCAAAGCAGTGAAGAGGATTAAATCCACCTCTGTTCTCCTTACAATAGGCTGTGACATTTCCAAAAGTACCACTTGTCTGCAATGAATCTCTAAACACTATCCCCAAGTTCAGGCCTTCCAGAAATCATGCAGCAAAGCTCAATTATTCAGATAATCTAAAATAGGTTTTTAATTAATTTTTAATAATATGATTGAAAGGAAGGCACAAAAATGTTTTAAATGTCATAGAAAACTGTAGCCCTTATTATATATCTAACTCCCCTCTACCCATGGATCCAATTCCTCTTTTTCTATATGTTTCTGAATCACCGGTGAGGAATACAGAGAGGGAAGATACACTTGAGAATTAGACAAACAGATTTGAATTCCACCTCTGTGGTACTAACCTGGGTTTCAGGCTTCCACTGAGGGTCTTGAAATGTATCCACCCCCACCTCCATGGATAAGGGGGGAACTAGTGTAGCAAAGAAAAGGAGCCTTTTATACTAATGACAGACTTGCATTTGGGAATTCATAACAAAGTGGGTACAATCTCAAGAAGAAATGCAGAGACTGCTAGGAAGGGAATAAAAAATACTATAAGAAATGAGCTGGGGAGAGATTAAGCAATACCCATGGACACATAGTGTGGTGAAGGCCTGGGACAGGGGTGGGGGGTGGAGGAGGTCAATGAGAGGAAAAGGAGACATCTGTAATCCTTTCAACACTAAAGATAAATTTTTAAAAAGAAATGAGCAAAAATGGAACTGAATAAACTACTGAGGGTAAAAACAGGTTGACTATCCACACAGAACAATGGAAGGAAAGGCTGACCTGTCTCGGGGCACAAGGCAGGTGCTCTACAGACATTTGTTAAATAAATGAAGAAATGCCTGTGCTTGTGATCTGTCAGAATGACCCTCCAAAACTGGAACAGAATAAAACAAAAGGAGAGACTAAAGGTACATAGAATGGAAATCTAATAAATAAAAGACTTGAGACAAGTAATAAAAGATTTTTAGGACCATTGAAACAAAAACAAGCTGTCATGGGGGGGGGGGGGAGAGAAGGGAAGAAAATCTAAATTTCTGACCAGATTCTAAGCATGTAAAAAAAATCCTCTTTTAGTTAGCACAGAATTTAATTATGAAGAGAATTGCTTTATATGGAAATACTTTTCCTAGCATTTTTAGCAGACTTTGGCTAGCTGACAGCAGTGATGGGCCAAATTCATGATGAGGTCATTTTTCTCTGAACCATGATGATCTCTCTGCTCAATTTCACAGGAATATTGAATAATCCAAGACAGAAAATAATTTCTAAAAGCAATGGGGAAATGGCGTTTTCTGATTCTGCAACAGCATTGATCCAACTTCAAAACTAAAAATAGATTCTCTATAAGGACACTGATTCAGGCCCTTATCTATTTACTATCCAGTCTGGCCTCTTATTGAGCGCAGCTTTCTTTGTGTTTAATTGAACAATGAAACCACTGACATTTAGACTTTTAATGTTTTTGGTAGTAAAGAGGAAGCAACAACCTTTTTCAGAAAGTGAGTTTATAGTAAAAAGAAATTACTAATGGGAAGGAAAGGAATTTTTTTTTTTTAAACTCACTGACTCACAGCATATTCTGGTTGTCCTGTTGCTTGCCCCTTCACATCCATTCCTCACCTTTTTCTTCCTTGCTCCACACTTTGGGATGCTGACTTCTACAGACTAAGCCACTAAGATTTCTTGCCTTTCAGGTTCTGGTTGGGATGAGCTAACTTGAGACTGGCAGGAGACAGAGAGTAAAAGGAGAGAAAGGTATTTATTCCAGCAGCTCTCTCCTTGCCAGGCCAAGGTTTTGGCAATGGCTGTGTTCTTTTCTGTAAGGCCAGAGTTCCTATCAGGCAACACCTTACCTGCGGCTGAAGCTCCTACTGAATCTTGGTAAAATACTGTCTTACAGGTGTAAGGGTGTTAATAGCTTCCAGTGTTTTATAGTTTCCCTTACCCATGCCTATTTCTGCAAATAACCCCTCCAATAAATTATCTTTTAAACAATCTCTGGGAGCACCATTCATTTCCTATCAGGACTGAAGGGTAAACAAAATTATTTAACTTTAATATGCAATTAACTGTAGCTAGTATTTATTGAATGCTATTTATATGGTAGATTCTATGCTGATTACTTTAGAAGGATTATTTTTTATTCTCACACAAAAAAGTACTACTGTTGTTGTTAATATTCCTACAGTATATTACATTATTGTTGAAACATTCATTCACCCTACTCACTTCTATGTGAGTAGAATATACTTGCTCCATTGATGCTGGACTTAGTCATGTGACTTGCTTTGGTCTATAGATATGAAGGAAGTAATGGTGTGACCATTCTGAGACTAGGTCTTTTTTTTAATATATATTTTACTAGGGGCCTGGTGCACAAAAATTTGTGCACTCAAGGGGGAGTCTGTCAGCCTGGCCTGTGCCCTCTCGCAGTCTGGGACCCCTCGGGGGATGTCCACCTGCTGGCGTGCCTGGCCAGCCTGGGTGAGGGGCTGATGGCTGTTTGCAGGCTGGCCAAGCCCCCCAGTGGGGACCCTCACCCCATAGGGGTGTGGCCAGCCTGGGTGAGGGGCTGAGGGTTGTTTTCAGTCTGCCCACAGCTCCCATTGACCCAATGTCCCAGCGAGGCTGGCTGGAATCAGGTTTCTGGGGTTTATTTATCTTCTATAATTAAAACTTTGTTGCCTTGAGCAGAGGCCTAGTCAGGCAACAAAGCCTCCTGTTTGCTTTAGCTCCATGGCTTCTATAATTGAAACATTGTTGCCTTGAGCAGAGGCCTAGTCAGGCAACAAAGCCTCCTGTTTGCTTTAGCTCCATGGCTTCTATAATTGAAACATTGTTGCCTTGAGCAGAGGTCCGGCCGGCCTAGGCAGGCAGTTTCAACTCCATCGCTGATGCAATGGAAGCCTCCTGTTTGCTCTAGCTCCGTGGCTGCTGGCTGCCATCTTGACTGGGTTAATTTGCATACAGCTGCTCTGATTGGCTGGTGGGAATGGCTTGGCTGGTGGGCATGGCTTAGGTGTCTCGGAGTGATGGTTAATTTGCACGTTACACTTTTATTAGATTAGACTGATCTCAGAGAGGGAGAGAGAGAAACATCAATGATGAGAGAGAATCATTGATTGGCTGCTTCTGCACATTCCCCACTGTGGATCTGGGGATGGAGCTGCAACCCAGGCATGTGCCCTTGACCATAATCAAAACCATGACCCTTCAGTCCATAGGCCGACACTAGCCCCTGAGCCAAACTGTCTAGGGCCTAAGCCTAGGTCTTAAGAGATTCTCACTCTTCTATACCTCTACCGTCACCTCAAGACATGCCCAGGTTAGCCTCTTAGCCCCAAGAGGAAGCTTAGAAGCATGTGTGCCAGAGCCACCCAGTCAAAGGCAACACTATCGATTCACCCTTAGAGACTAGAGCATGAGCCCAGCCAAGACCACCAAAACTCTCTAGGAAGCCCAAATTTGAGCATACAATCCCAATCCAACCAACAGATCCATGAGAATAAAAAATTGTCGTTTTAAGTCACTGAGTTTTAAGATAGCTTGTTATGCAGCAATTTTATAGCAATAGCAAACTAATAAAATACCTATTTTATAGATAGTTGATCATAGATTCCAAATGGACTATTCTAACCAAAAAAAAAAAAATTAGTGCAAGGTCAATAAAAAGTCATCTCTTATAAAAAGCAAGTTATAGTCCATTGGAGTACTAATCTGCAGAAAGAGCTTATTCCAAGAGAAGATTCCCAATTGCATTTAGATGAAACATAAATTCATTACATTAATATGCAGAGGCTCCTCATAACCTGGCCCTTGCTTGTAGCTTTATTCTCAGAAGCTGGCAGCATCCCTGCTCCTGCTCATCACTAGAGACCCGCAGCATTCCCCTCAGCCAGCTGGGCATGCTGTATAGCCTGCCAGCTCTGTTCCTTTGCACATACTATTTTCTCTGATTAAAAAAGTTCTTTGGCCTCTTATCCCCTAACTCCTCCAGCATCTTTTTACTCCTATTCCTGCAGGCTGAGTCTGATGCCCTTGTTCTGTGCTTGCCTGTGTGTACTTCTCTTCCAGCCATTATAGCTCCATATTTTAACTGTGATTTCCTTGAGGGCCAGTAATTTGCTTTCTGTTCCTCACATTCCCACTATATAACATGTTACCTGGCGCATAGCAGGCTCTGCAATGTTCACAAAATCATCTTTGAAAGCTATAAACTATCCAATTGCACTGGAGGAAACGGTGCTCTGGTGACTAATAGAAAAGGGAATAGGGAGTAAAAGTTTGTCAGTCTGAATGCAGCACTATCTAGAAAGAAAGGTACTTTGATTCCATGTTCTTAAATCAAATATCCCTGGAGTAGAGAAAGGCAATCCATGAGGCGGTCTTAGGTAGAGGTGCATCTTCCTTAGGAATATCTAACCAGGCATCCTCAAACTACGGCCCGCGGGCCACATGCCAGGTGTTTTTGCTGCCACTGCCTGTCCTGCTTAAAATAAGATATGTGCAGTGTGCATAGAATTTGTTCATAGTTTGGTTTTTTTTTTAACTATAGCCCGGCCCTCCAGCCATCTGAGAGACAGTGAATTGGCCCCCTGTTTAAAAAGTTTGAGGACCCCTGAAACCCTTTTGTCTAATTCTTTGCTACTAAGTAACCTTGTGTTGTCTGTTTCCTGAGTGGAAGTAATATTGGGGGAGAGGGAGGTAGAGAGACTAGGGAAGAAAAAACGATATTTATGCAATCAATGTCTTACTCTGGCCAACCACACTTCATAGAATCTATTTCTAGAAGTTCACCTCTTTTGAAGTAACTAAAAATTCATTGTAGGATTTCTAATCCTGATCTATTAAAAAGCCCACCAAGGGACTGTGTCTTTACTCCAGGATGCCTGGCCTAAAACCACTGGTAGATGTCTCTGGACATCTCTCTCTCTACAGAACTCTACTTTCCCTAACAGTGGTAGCAACTGTTAGGGAGGAGAAAAACTAGAAAAATCAGACTGGTGGGATAGCAAACCCAGATGCTGTCCTCCTTGTTGCTAATGGTTACAGGATTAGACTAGATGGGAACTGCAATTAGGCTGTTGGCTTTTATATCTGACATGTTTACAGCCATCGTGCTATTCTGGGGCTCTTACATAACATTTATAGCTGTTGCTATAATAGGCATTTTTGTGAATCTACTTTCTTCCTCTTCCATCCAAGTAGCTCTGACATATAAGCACTCCTTTCATTTTCCAAGTCTGGACCTGAAATGTCCTACTCATATGTGTATAGTCTGTCAACACCAACTTCTCACCTTAACGTCTATTTTTTTTAAATCCTCACCCAAGGTTATGTTTTTATTGATTTTTAGAGAGAGAGGAAGGGAGAGGGAGGGAGGCAGGAGGATAGGGGGAGGAAGGGAGGGAGAGAGGGAGGGGGGGAGAGAGAGAGAGAGAGAGAGAGAGAGAGAGAGAGAGAGAGAGAGAGAGAAAGAGAGAGAGATGGATTGCTTCCCATACATGCCCTGACCAGGGATCAAATCTGCAACATAGGTATGTGCCCTAACCAGGAATCAAACACACAACCTTCTGGTGTATGGGATGATGCTCCAACCAACTGAGTCACCTGGCCGGAGCTCACATTAACTTCTTAATAAACTCAGTTGCTTTCTCTTAATTCTATACTTCTTTACTTGGTTAATTTCTTTATTCATGTATATTGGACATCAGCAAACTACAGACCATAGACCAATCCTATCCCACAGCCTGTCTTCATATGGCATATAAACTAAGAATGGTCTTCACATTTCTAAAGCATTGTAAAAATACAAAGAGGAATATGCAACAAAGACTGTCAGTGACCCACACAGCCTCAAATATTTGTTATCTGGCCCATTGCAGAAAATGTTTGCCAACACTTGTTCCATATCAACATTGTCCATTACAGATCATGGGTCATTAAAATAAGGAAGGCTATGTATATAATCTTTGATGATAATAGTGATGATGATGATGATGAATATTTACAGTATGTTTATCAATGTACTGTAGCTATGCTAAGTACATTGTATAGATTATTATCTCAGTTAACCTTCACAAACATTTTTGAGGCCCTTGCTATTACAGTCTTATTTAAAAATGTGGAAAGTGTAAATAACTTGCCCATAGCCACACCTATAAGAAAGTTGTGAAGCCCATATTCACATCCACACAGTCCAGATAGAGAGTCCATGACAACACTTTTCAGAATCAACAGAATCAAAACATCTTAACAGCAATATATAATCCCCTTTATGATAACCTGACAAAGGATTATATCACCTCTGGTTACTCCACTGAGCTTAACTATTCTATCATTGAACATTTCCAAATTTGGAAATCCCCCCATTTTAAGATAAAACCTGAAGATAACTTGCATTTGTTCCTTTGGACCACATAGACTAAATTTACACCCTTTATTATGTACCCTTTGGGTACTTCAGAAGAGTTCATATCTTCCCTCAAGGACTCTACAAGTATTCTGTATTATTTTTCACTTACAATTTCCAGGTCTCACCACCACAGTCACACTCTTTGGTTAGCACTAAAGCATACTGCAGGTTGGGGCATACCAAGAACTATAAAATACCAAATATCTCCATTGTTTTCTGGCTACACAAATCTCATCAGCATTCACTGAACACACCATTCTCTTGCATGACCCTAAACTTTTGTATTTAGTGTTTATCTGTAGGAAGAATATCATTTCCCTTTTTCTTATGGAACAAATTTTTAAACTCAATTGACTCTGTTTTAACCACATTCTACTCATACCTCCATAGTAAAATCTACCACACTGCATTGTATGTATTAATTGTCTGTCTCACATACAAGATTAGGGGCTTCTTTTTTTAAGATTAGTGCTCTTTAAGAGAATATACCATGTCTTGTTCAGTTTTGTATGAATGAATAGATTTATGGATAACACCACAAACTTCAGTCATAAAATAAATAAGGCCTGAGGATCTAATGTGTCACAAGGTAATTATAGTTGATAATACTATATCATATTAATTAAAATTTGCTAAGAGGGTAGAAATTAAATATTCTCACTGATGGCAAAACAGTAAATATGGAAGGTGACGGCTACGTTCATTAACTCTAGAGGGGGATCTGTAACTACGCTGAAACTTCATTTCTTTAATATGACCTTTTCTCCTTTTCTTTCCTTTTGATTCAAACTGGTTTATCCAGCACTCTGACTCACCTGCCTCCTTCTTCTTCCTTGTACATCTACCCTCTCAATCATTCAGATCTCAGGACAATGAGATTTTCTGGTTGGCATCAAACAATCTTAAAAACAAAACCTGGGGTCTACTGATCACAGAGACAGAGCTTCAATCAAACAAGAGATAACATCCAGGCCTCAGATGTGTTTCAGCTCCAGAATGAACCCCCCCTCCCCGCCTTCCCCAACCACATCCTTGCAAAACCAGATGAAACAATGCCTGACATCAGGACCAAATGTAATAATCAACTACCCCTTATCCTAGTACTTTGCTGTAAATTCCTGTTCACATTGTATTGGGCTTTGATGTGTTTAGGTACATGGATCCCTTTAGTCTGGTAACTAATCCTTTCATAACACATATACCATCTCATCACATTTTGCACTTTAATCATCTTACAATTATATTGTCAATTATATCTCAATAAAAAAAAGAATGGATAATACCTTATCTTGTAATAATATATTTTAAGCTAGTCTGTTATTTAGGCAGCTAATGCAAAACCTATATAAGAAAATCCTAAAATTGAGATCTCTTAGCTTTGTGAAACCTATAATTATCATTCCTAAATTATCATACTTAACATTCTTTGAAATGATATAAATAATAAATTTTAATGGATATATGATTCATTCATGCTCATAACATAAAAAGACTCCCAAATTTCTAAGTTCCCAGATCCTAAAGCTGCAGCTTGACTCTGATCAACAGAATTCCGACCAGAAAAAATCCAAAGCAGATTTATCTCCATCTACTTTTTAAAAATATGCTTTTACTCACTGAGGAGTTTGAAAAATCAAATATTATAGAGTCAAAAAGAATAGAAAAAAAGTCACTCAAGATCTATGTCCCCTTTAGAAATTATTTTCTGTCTATGTAGCCTGATATCCATAGGGCAAAAAAAACTTTTAAAAAAGCTATTGATTTTTGGAGAGGAATGGAGAGAGATAGAGAGATAGAAACATCTATGAGAAACATGATCAACCTGCTGTCTCCTGCACGCACCCTACTGGGGATCAAGCCTGCAGCCCGGGCATGTGCCCTGACCAGGAATTACACCAGTGACTTCCTGGTTCCTGAGTCAACCACTTACCCACACCGGCCAGATGAACAAGAAGCTTTTATAGTAAATTGATAGATGTAACTTGAAAACTAAAACATTAGGAAAATGTTGAGAAATGCTTAGTCTTTTAAAAATACCCTCAGATCCTTTAAAATCTTATACTCTGCTAACTGAGTTAGCCAGGTTACCCTCAAATCCTCAGGATCACAGATAAGAAGAAATCGAAGGAGTTTATCACCACCAAATCAAGATTATATGGAATGTTAAAAGGTCTTCTTGAAGAAGAATAATGGGGGGGGGGAACTGAAAATAAAATGTCACTAAATACATATCTTTCAACAACTGAATCTAAGGGAAAAAAAACAAATGCTAAGTAAAGCAGAAAACACTCATAGATACAGAAAACTTTTTGACAAGTTTCAGGTGGGATGAGGATTAGGGGGATGCATAAAAAGGTGAAGGGATTAAGAAGTACAAATTGGAAAAAAAAAAAGCGCAAATTGGTTGTTACAGAATAGTCATGGGGATGTAAAGTACTGCATAGGGAATATAGTCAATAATATTGTAATTACTATGTATGGAGTCATATGGGTGTGAGATGTACCGGATGATCACTTAGTAAGTTATGTAATGTCTAATCACTGGGGTGCACAGCTGAAACTAATATAATAATGTATGTCAAGTGTAATTAAAAAATAAAAATGATAATAAAGGGGGGGAAAATCCTTCAGTATCAAAACACTCTTTAGAAACTATGTCATGTCAGAGATTGCTAGCCATCATGCAAATCCTTTGGCCACACAGCCAGGCCATAATCCCCAGCTTCCTTGCGTTCAGGTGTGGCCATTACTACTGAGTTCTGGCTTGTGAAATGGGGGCAGAAATAATGGATGTCACATCCAGGCTTGGCCAACAGAAACCTTTCACAGGTGATCCGGTTCCTCATTTACTCTTTTTTGCTGGTTAGAATGTAAATGATCCAGCCGATGACCTTGAGAGCCTCTTGCCCACACCACACTCTATTGAAGATGGCAGTGGCAATGCCAAAAGATGAAAGATGCCTATGTTTCTGAGTCACTGCTGGAGGGAAAACCACCTGACCTTGTACATCTACATTAGACTTTGATGTAAACAAGAAATAAATGCTTACTGTGGAAAGCTCCTGAGATTCTGGGGTTTCTCTGTTATAGCAGCTAGTGTTAACTAATATAAGGACAACTTAATTTATACAATTTCCCAGCAATGAAAAGACCTCTATATTTCTTTATGGACAATTAAGTAGAATGAAAGACTAACATAATATACGATATAGCATAGTCTATAGCAAATAGCTGGAGTTTTTACTGTGTTTTTCATTCAAAGCCTCCCAATAGGGGTACAAAATAACCTTCACAAAGGCCATTAAATATCTAACATTTAAATGTGAAGGGCTCATCACTGAAAATAGCAGCATCATTGAAGCTAAAAGAATTTACTTCTTGGCTGTTGTTCTTGGTCTTTTCCTTTTTAATATTCAGCAGCTGAAAAATATTGAACAATAACTATGATCCTACTGAGATGATACCTGTCTCCAAATATATGACCTCAATTGCAAAACTCACTGGACCTCTTCAAAGTAATTTAAAAATAAATCTGATCTATAACAAGAAGTCAATACAATTCCTGAAAACTTAAATAACACAATCAACTCTCTCCAGGTTAAAAATTTCAATTGCAAAAGTTATGCATAAAGATAAGCTTTATAGAAAACTTAATGTCCTGAAAGAGATAAAAACAAAAGAAAAACTGGGTCATTTCTAGATTTTAGTGGTCTAATGTTATTATTCCTTCATTCACGAAAAAAATTTTTTTAATTTTAAATAAATTTTTATTCAATTCAGAGAGAAAGAGAGAGAGAGAGAGAAATATCAATAATGAGAGAGATTCATTGATCAGCTGCTTCCTGCATGCCCCTGACTGGGGATCGAGCCTGCAACCCAGGCATGTGGCCTGACCAGGAACCCAACCATGACCTCCTAGTTCATAGGTCGACCCTCAACCACCGAACTACACTAGTCAGGAAAGAAACATTTACTGAGGATATGCATTGCACCAGGCTCAGTGATAAACAATATGAGGGCTATAAAACTGGCTCCTGATTTCTAAGACTGTATAAAAGACAAAAACACAAACAAAGTAATTAATTGCATTCTTTTGGGATTCTGAAGACTAAAATATTTGTGTATGACATGACAGAAAAATAAAGAAAACCCCAAAGCCACTGCTAGTAAAGCACCTTTTGGAAATGCCAATAAATTGTGGATAGGACTAGGTGTTAAGTGTAACAGAGTGAAATACTTGCTCTCTCTGACTGTGTCTTATTTCTAACCAGCATTTCTTCCATGGCCCTCAGAGGAACAGCTCCTGCTACAGATACTTATTAGAGGAATTCTGCTTGAGGCTTGAGTTTTTGGCAAAGATTTGCAGGAGTTTCAAAACTGGACTCAGTCCATCAGGGGGTCAACAGGCCTTGCAATAAACAGATTTAGAGATTTTGCCCTCTTCTTTGGATCCCTATTGGTGCCTAGGTGTCACATACCTTTTGTCCTGCCCATTCTCCCTTCCCTTGACATAAGGTAAGCCTCAATTCTAGACTCTCTTAAAATAAATTTGAGGAAGCTTTAATGCTTCTTCCCCACCTTCTCGAGCTGGCACCTTCTTGATCAATAACAATTTCATTACTTCAAATTCTGACTACCAGCCTTTGAAATATCAGGCAGACAACCCATGCACTGATTACAATAGAAATGAGAGAATAACAGGTCAGCTAGGAAAAGATTTGAGGCAAATGAAACTTTTCTTTTAGAAGGTAGAAGCCCTTTATTTAGGAGGAGCAGTGAGGAGAAGAAAATGGAGAGAAGGGAGCAGAGAAACATGCAAAGCACTTCAGTGCAATGTGCAACTACACCAGCTCCATGAAGAGCCATGAAGAACACCAGCAGGTCTCAGCATGTTATTTGCTTGAAGGGCTTGCAAGGAGGAATTATTCCACAGACCAGCTTATGGAGGGGAAAAAGGAGAGTTATGGTGTCCACCTGGTACTGCATCCCCATCTCCCAGCTCACTCCCATGCAGAGCTAATTGCCCTGTACTTTGGTCCTCCAGCTCCCAGTGGCTACTTCTGAGGCCAGATCCTAAATCTCCCGTGTGTCATTTCATCCAGACCTGGGGAGTGAGATGCAACTTGGGGACCATGGACTTGACACAGAAGCTTATGAATACGTAGGTCTGGGGCTCCAAACTTTCAGTGTTGTTGTGAGGATTTGAGGCATGTACAAAGTGCCTGTCATAATAAGCATGCAAAAAATATATTAAGACTCCGCGTCTGGGAAAGATCTGGGCGCTAGAGAAACATCACTGTCAACAAAAGGGGTCCTTGGCAAGATCATCACTGAGCTCCCAGCTTCCCTGCATGCTTTCCATGACCCTAGGAAATGTCCCAGAGTAGCCCTGTCGATTCTGTCAATTCTGCTGCCTTCTCCTTTCTTAACATTTGCCAAGTCCTTCCCCATCTAATCCTGTCTTCGCATCCTGTCTGTCTCACAGCCTCTTCAATCAGTTTGGTAAACAGCCAGTCCAGCTTCAATGACTCCCTAGATACAATAGCTACTGAGATAGCATCATAAAAAGCTGGGCTCTGCTGAGCATTAGGAATTGGGTCAGCAGGATAACTCAGCAGTGGCGTGACCCTGAAATCTTAACAACCTGGGGTATAACAGGTCACTGTATTCCTGGATTGCTACACAGGCACCACACTGGTACAGGCATAGCCTCCACCACAGGGATAGACAGTGAGCACGGTGCGTCAGCCCACAGCAAAGGAAATGTCAGCATCTCCACCCAAGGTGGGGACAGACACCTCTGAAAGCAGCCCTCGTGTGTCTTCAAAGCCAAAATGCCTCCTGAGCTGCTTGCTCTGCAGCTGTCTCGTTAGGGTGCCGATGCTCTAAGATTCCATCAGCAGAGAGACACAGCCATTTTGTTTCCTAGTTCCTCCAGGGGGCTCTGCGGGATATTTGGGAACAGCCTCCCCTTCCCTGATCAGAAGAGCACTGCCAGGTTTTGAAAAACACAAGGACTAACAAAATGGTCCCCAGTCCCAGGCTGGAAGTTTCTCCTGCTTCTCTTCAGCCCTTACTCCATCTGACTTCTTTGTCAATGCCCAGCTGTGTCTCTTCCCTCTTCAAGGAAGATTTGGCCCTCATTCATATACGGAAAAAATTAAATAAAGTAAAAGATCAAATTACTATTCATCACGTATCAGCTAAGATTGAGCTAAGAGCAGGTCCTGAGCTATGAAGAGTGTGCTTTTTTTTTTTTTTAATTCTGTGAATCCAATCAGACATTTCTACAAATAGATCAAATAAACTATTATTATTTATCAGGTAGTTTCTTAATAGCTAAATCATTGCTCTAAAACAGTTATCCTCAATTTCACTAGTATAATTAATATTACTTGTATTTATAAATAATTCTTCATAAACTAGAAGAATTGAATGCTGTAATCTAAGTGCTAATTTAAGCTATACTAATTTCAGTTATGTGAGCCTGAGGTGATTATAATTGTAAGTCTTATATTTTGAAATTTCTGGTATTCCTAGCAAGTAGGAACAATATTGGGGTTGAGACATTACCTTGAAACCACAAAATGGCATCATTATGGGGCAGTATGGGTGTACAGGCAGCAGGGAAAGACGAAGGATGAGTGAAAATTATAGATGATACAATAAAATAAGGAAGAAAAATATTTCTTCTTCCAGTGCCTAGTTGCTGCTTTGAGTCAATGTCTCTGACATTCGAAGATTAAAGGAGACACAACTGGGAATTTGGAAAAAGTGACCAGAACAAACTCAGCTTTGTCTATGTAGAGGACTTCCTTACTGCATTCACGTGAGAAATATAAAATGTGCTGGGCCAGGGAAAACAAACAAAACAAAAACAGGTAGAATACAACCAGTCTTATTTTTTCAACAAAATTTTAGAAGTGCTTTCTCTTTGCCAGGGACTATACAAGAACAGAGCATAAAATAAACAAAATTAAGTATGGCCCTCGCCTTCCAGAAACACAGAGTATTATAGGAGGAACAAAAATGATCACATGCATATATAATAATCAAATACAAATACAGTAGGCCCCCTTATTAGTAGTTTCACTTGCCCATGGGTCAAGCCTGGTCTGAAAATATTAAATGAAAAGTTCCAGAAATGAACAATTTGTAAGTTTCCAATTGTACCCCATTCTAAATAGTGTAATGAAATCTCTCCCCATCATGCTTCACCATGCCAGGGATATGAACCATCTTTTTGTCTAGTTTACCCAAACTGTATGTACTACCCACATGTTTGTCACTCAATAGCTGTTATCTTGGTTTCCAGCTTGACTGAAATTCCTGTATGCTAAAGAGAAGTTGTTCTTTCTTTAAGTGAAAATGTGAGTGCCATACAATAAGATATTTTGTGAGAGAGACCACATTCACATAACTTTTATTACAGTATATTATTATTGTTCTATTTTATAGTTAGTTATTGTTAATCACTTACTGTGGCTAATTCATTGACTTTATCATAGGGACAAATATATAGGAAAAAATATAGTATATATAGGGTTCAGTACTATCTGCAGTTTCAGGCATCTACTGGGGGTCTTGGAATGTATGCCCCGTTGATACGGAGGCACTACTATTAATAAATGAAAACTACGGTAAGGGCAATCTCGAAAAGGAAAACATAACACAACTAGGGAATGTGACCTAGGGTATCAGGAAAGGCTTCCCTATTCCCAGATGAGATCCAAAGAATGAATATTAATGATCAAGGTAAATAACTGCAGGATGAGGAAGTAGGTACAGAGAATTATGTTCCAGGCAAGGGCAATAACATGCACTGAGGTTCTGAAGGAGGAGGAACATGGTTTGTTTGAGAACCTGAAAGGCCAGTGGCCTAGCAAGTGAGAAGAGCATGTGGTAGAGCTGCAGGTGTAAAAGGAGCCACATTTTGGTCTTTATTGTGAAACTAGAGGCCTGATGCATGAAATTCGCATAAGGGGCTCAGCCCTCGCACCCATGGCAGCTGCCTCAGCAATCACAGCCCTAGCTTCATCTGGAAGGATGTCCAGAAGGATGTCTGGCAGGACATCTGGAAGGTCGTTCAGCTATCTGGTCTAATTAGCTTATTACACTTTTATTATTGAAGACTAGGGGCCCAGTGCACGAAATTCGTACACTGGGGAGGGAGGGTTCTCAGCCCAGCCTGCCTCCTCTCACATATTCAGAGCCCTCAAGGGGTGTCCTACTGATGGCTTAGGCCTGCTCCCTGCTCCCCTTGGGGAGCAGGCCTAAGCTGCAGTCTGGCCTCCCTTTGTGGGAGGTGACCAGGCTAATCAGGGGAAGCCACCAGTCCCATCACCCCACTGCTGTAGCCACTGCCAGTCACCACAGCCACCAAGGTGTTTTCATTAACACGGACTCCAGTCCCTTCACCATGAAAAAATGACAACTTTCTTTAGGCATTTTCAAGATGTGTCTTTCATAGGATATGACATTTCTTTCTTTCTTTCTTTCTTTTTTTTTATCCTCACCTGAGGATATGTTTCCATTAATTTTTAGAGAATGTGGAAGAGGAGGGAAAAACAGAAAGAAATATCAAAGTGAGAGAAACACTTTCATTGGTTGTCTCCTGCATATGCCCTGACCTGGGTGCTGGCCAGGGAGAAGCCTGCAACTTAGGTACATGCCCTTGGTCACAAATGAACCCAGACCCTGCAGTTGGCAGGCTGAGGCATTATGCACTGAGCCAAACCGGCTATGGTAGGATATGACATTTCTTAGCCCTCCAGCAGTGGAACTTCATTTTTTTCTCCAGGAGTGTGGTGGAAAAACCCTAGATCACCTTTAGGGATTCTTATTACCCAAGTTACTAAGAATATTACCAGTGGCATACAGGGAGCTTAGCCAATGAGCAGTAAGAAAAGGTGTTTCCTCTGTAGTTCACTCTGATCACCAGCTCCACCCCTGCCCCTCCAATCCCAGTTCCACCTCTGTCCTGGTCTGTAACCTCTGGCTGAGGCTGCAGGCCTGGGCAGAAGACCCACAAACTCCTCCTATTGCCAGCTTCACAGAGCCCAGGCCTCTGTGATCACCCGCTCTGATTCTGCCCCCTGCCATCACCAGGTCCACCCCTGCCCCACTGCCAGCCTCTGGCCAAGGCTGCAGGCCTGGGCAGGGCACCCTCAGACACCTGCTTTGCTGGCTCCACTGGTGCCCAGACCCCTGCAATTGCAGGCTGTGCCCCTGCTCCTCTGATTGTTGGCTTTGCAGAGCCCAGGCCCCTGCGATCTCTGGCCTTGCCCCTGCTGAAGCCTGAGGCCTCTGGCCCAGTCTTTATGCCTGGGTAAGGCACCCTCATACCCCTCCAATCACCAGCTGTGCCCCTGCCCCCTATGATCACCTGCTCCACCCTTGCCCATGTCTGAGGCCTCTGGTGAATGCCTCTGGCCTGGGCAGGGGACCCCTAGCCCCCTCTGATGCCTGTTCTGCCCCTCAGGCCCCCTGTCTCCCCTACCCCCTGCCTGGCTAATAGGCCTGACCACTTCAGTGGTGGGGCAGAGCCGGACTAGGTGCCGCCATCCTGTGGCTATGGGGCGGCCATCTTGTGACCATGGGGGAGGCCATGTTTTTCATGGAGTGACACCCAATTTGCATATTATTCATTTATTAGATAGTAATATGGCTATGGGTGCCTCCGTCTTGTGTCCATAGGGGTGGCCATCTTGTGGTTATGGGCGCCACCATCTTGTGACCATGGGGGTGGCCATCTTTGTCATGGAGTGATGCCTAATTTGCATATTACTCTTTTATTAGATAGGATTATGTAAGGCCATTGAAAGGGTTCAATATGAATCCTTCATTCTAACTAAAGCTCACTGTGCAAACACCATTCCACTTTCCCTGCTTTTAAATTAGAGGTACTATAAAGAACTAAAAAGGATCACCAACCACAAAACCTCTGAAATAAATCACAGCATCCCCAAGTCAGGAGGTAGAAGAGATAATAGCTTTGAATGAAGCCTGATGATAATTTTATGCCCACAAAATATTTGTTTCTTTGGTGTATAGCAGGCTCTGGATTAGAAAAAAAATGGGTGAAGGAGAATTTATTCAAGGATCTGCTCTCAAGATAACAGTGTGAGGGCTAAAATAGTGCTGTGTTCTAGATCATATGAGAATATATTCTCTTAGGAAGCTCTCATTCACTTCTCAATACTTCTAGGGATCCAACAATAAATTAATAGTGAAAAAACAATTTAATTTGAGTGGATATTTAATATCCTGCCAGTGTTAAAGAAAGGTATAGTTTTATGATCAGCTATGTATTAAATGAACCAGCATATTAGCATCCCTAAATGACCCCTGAATCATAGAATGAATTCTTCCCCTGCTGAATAGAGTCCTGGTAGACTAAAAGGCTAATGCAGTTTTCCAAGGGAGCCAAATTAACCCTCCCCCACCACAAATTACAGTTGGAGAACTGAAAGCTCCTCAGATCAGTACTTCCAAATTATACACACACACACACACACACACACACACACACTAGTGGCCCAGTGCACGAATTTTGTGCACATTAAAAGGGGGATTAATTAGAGGAAATATTTTAATATTGCTATTTTCCCTTTCTCTATAATAGAAGTGTCAGAGATTAAAGAAAATTCTAAAATGTATATAAAAATCTTCCTCCTGTCAGAGTCTAGGGTGCACCACAGGACCCAGAGCCAAGCCCTTACCCATCCACCCACGTGTGCCTCAAAATCACATGAGACCCAGACCCTGCCAGCCTCCCTTCATTGGGCTAGATCCAGACCTGGCCGGTCCCACCCTTGTCAAACCCCGCCAGGTGGAGGGTTCAGCCTCAGGTCCTGGCCTGGTGCCAGGGTGGAAGGTCATGGCCTGAGGTCCCTCAGCCCATGTCAGGGCAGGGGTATGGCCTGAGGTCCCCCAACAACCCCTTCTGGGTGGGGGAAGTGGCCTGCAGTTCCCCAGTCTGGCACTGGGGTGGTGGGTGCAGCCTGAGGTCCCTCATCAAGCCCTTCCGGGAGAGGGGAGCAATCTGAGGTCCCCCAGCCTGGTGCTGGGGTGGGGAGTGCAGGCTCAGGTCTCTCGTCAGGCCCAGCCAGGTAGGGGAGCATGGCCTGAGGTCCCTCAGCCTGGCGCTGGGGTGGGGGGCATGGCCTGAGGTTCCTTGGCCCAGCACCAGGGCAGGGGGTACACCTTGAAGTCCTCCCTCAAGTCCCGCTGGGTGGGGGCATGGCCTCAGGTCCCCTACCCCAGTGCTGGGTTGGGGGGCATGGTCTGAGGTCCCCCAGCCTGGCACCAGGGCAGGGGGGATGGCCTGAGGTCCCCCATCAAGCCCTGCTGGGTGGGAGGCCAGGCCTGGGTGGGAGGTCTCCTGGCCTGGTGCCAGGGCAGGGGACACAGCCTGAGGGTCCCTGTCAAGCCCCACTGGGGATGGGTACAGCCTCAGGTCTCTGCTGATTGCTCCTTAAGGCTCATTGTGAGAACTCGGCCTCAGCTGTGGGTACAGCCATTTTTGTGGCAGAGTGACAGTCAATCTACATAATCCCTCTTTATTATATAGGGGAGATACACACACACACACACACACACACATATATATTTCTCAAAACCCAGTATACTTGTGATCTGAATAGTTCACAACACTAATGAGTAGGGAACAGATGAAAGCACACTCCGGATACATTGGGATAACAGTGCAGAAAAGAAATCAGGTGGCCTCACTGTGGCCAAGGTCTCATCTTTCATCTTTTAGCTGATAAAATGTTTCCTGAAAGGTTTTTTAGCTATACTTGGTTGAAATACAAGGAAAGAGAAAAGGGGGATAAATATAAAGTAAACTGGGCTAGAAAGTATTAGAGGAGGAATATAGGCAGAAAGCAAATGGAAGACGGATTTCTAAGGAAGGTAATTTCATGATTCAGAAGGTAAGGGGAGGCCCTACAAAAACATGAAATTGAACATTGCTGCACCACCTTGACGTTCCACCTCCTTCCCTCTCCTTTCCTCTTTACCCTCCAGCCCTCCTGGCAACCCTCTAAGTACTCTGGACAATGAGGACACTGCTGAGGTTAAGGATATACAAGCACTATAGGTTCCAGATATTAGTGTAACACATATGCAAAGGATTACATAACCATTTACCACTTTATTATACCCACAAATAAACTCATCATTAGCAAGGGCAGCCCGAGCTAAGCCCCACCACGACATGATGGACCTGGGGATGTTATGCTAAGAAAAATATGTCAGAAAATCTAAGAACCGTATGATTTCACTCGATTGTGGGAAACTAAACTAAAAATCATGGACAAAGACAACAGAGTGGTGGTTAACAGAAAGAATGGGGGAAGACTAAGATATGGTGACAGAGATGGTTTGACTTTGGGTGGTGGGCACAGTGCAATATACAGATCTTGTATCGTAGAAATGTATACTTGAAACACATATGATCCTATTAACCAATGTCACCCTCATAAATTTAATAAAAACAAATTTTTAAAAGCTAAGCCCCACTGCCCTCTAGATGATAGCAAGTTATTTTAAACAAGAAACATCTCAAATGACCATTTTCATTTTTAAATTTAAAAAAGGTTGTTTTTCCAATGACTCTATCTATAACTCAGTGATCTACTGCTCTTTATACATCCCTACTTTAGGATAATGCACTGCTAAGCAATTCCTTTAAGCCCCAAATAAAACCATGTTATAGGTTATTTCTTAATGGTCCCAAATCACAAAGGCTTATAACCTCAAAAAGTAATGAAAACAAAATTTGAGAATGTTATTAAAACTTTCCTTTCCCCCAAAACTAAGTTTGAAATAGCAGTTTCTCTCCTAAGCCCACCTAAAAATGTTAATATTAAAATTTAACAAGTGAACTTGGAGAATATTCTTATGGGCCATTACCTTCATGAAATGGTCTAATAAATACTTCCTTCATTTGATTTCTCCACTGCTTTATCATAGTACAAATATTTATTCACTAATCCTGAGAATCTTGCCATAGAAATGTTTTTATTAGTGCTACATGATACAATCTATTTAAACACTGTCCTCTGCATTTTAAAGAAAAGTCTCTTGAGATGCAGTTTCAGCAATTTGTGCTGAATTATGAGGCTCGTGTTATAAAAAGATATTATCTGTGAAGTGCTGTAGAGAAGAGAAATGAAGCACAGCATCTGAGTGGTGTGGAAATTATTAAAAAAGAAGCAACCAGCCTGCCAAGAGAGTTCACTGAGGCACCATCCACAGAAAATGTCCCAAGTACATTAAAAAACATATTCAACATACTCCCTGGTTCTTAGGGGGTTATAATCTGAAAATACTGTTTCTTTGATGACCTTCTCCACCACAGCTTGAACCCTAAGAAGTCTATTATACCATCGATTTTTTGCATTTATATATAGTTGAGATTTTTAAATTACCCCTAAGTCAAAGTTCATAGCCTGGCAATCTTAGTTGTGAAAAAAGAATGGAATCATTTTGAGTACACAATCAATTTCATACCTTCATATCAAGAAAAGGCCATGAACCTGACACAGGTAGGAAAAGGTTTTAAACTATGTTCTGAGAACTTCTTGTGTATTTTACAGATGCCTGAACTACGAAGTCACACGCCACCTTACAGAAGGCCTCCTCAACATCATCCACAGACAACTCACCGTATGTGGCCGAGACATCTATCGAAGGGCCCAAAGAATAAAGGTTTACAGAAGCATGGACAATGCTTAAAGATAGAAAGGTCCTCACAATTCATGGAGTCCAGCTGGCATATTTTACAGATAACAAAACTGAAGTGCAGAGAAAATAAATGGATTGCCCTAATTTCCTGAGCCTATAATTAACAGATCTGAGAATTCAGGTCCATTTCACTCTTGATGCAGCATTTTTACCTCTGTTTGATGCAACTTCTCAATAGAAAAGGTACATTTATTCATTGAACAAAAAAAATTTATTGAAAAGTGCAGGGAGAATGGAAGATGGTGGCATAAGGTAAACACCGTAAATGCAGCCGTGAACAACTATTTCAGAATATCCACGAAAAGAAAACACGGACAGCACGCACAACCACAAGAAGGCTGGCTGAGTGAAAATCCTACAACTAGAAAGAATCTGACACTCGGAGGAGCGGCGGAAGCAAAGTACAAAGGTACGGAGGCGCGCACACGGGGCTCGGGGAGAGGGTTGGCGCCGGAGGACACGGTTCTTTTCCAAAATGGAGAGAGCCACAAGTTCCCAGCGGCTCTGAACTCCAGTTCCAAGTGAGTTTCTGAGGACCCAGACACCTGGAGAAGGGGGACCGACTGGCACCAGGAGGAAATCCAAAGCGGGTTTCTCTCAGTGTTGCTTGCAGCAATTACCGTGGGACACAGAGACCCCGTGTCTCTCAGCACAGGGCTGAGAAGCGCCATAGCTATTTGCTCCGCCCTGCCCTGCAAACTCCCCAAGGCCCCGCCCCTCCCAAGCTGCATCAGAGGCTTTTGCAGATAAAAGACTGAGTAGCCTAAGGCAAAGGCTAAATCAACACCTCCTTAAAGATACAAGAGCCAGCCTCACCCAGTGACCAGAGAGGGACCATACTAAACAAAACTCAGATCCACAAGGAACACACTCAGGGCAGATGCAGTGAGCACAAAAGCCCCACTGAAACAACTCTTACCCCATAAAGGTGTCTCCAGCACAGAAGTTCTCCCACTGTAGACACAGCTGATTCTCATAACCAAGTGGCTTAGAGGTTAATTCCTCTCAGTAATCACCTAACTCAGAAAGGGAAGCAGCCAAAATGCGGAGACAAAGAAACAGATCACAAATGACAGAAATGGAGGAAAGAAAAGGACAGAATATACAGTTCAAAACCACGGTTATTAGGTTTTTCAAGAATTTTCTAGAGACTGCCAATAAATTTAGTGAGATCCTCAATGAATCTAATGAGATCCTCAAGGATATGATAAATGACCAACTAGAAATTAAGCATACACTGACTGAAATAAAGAATAATATACAGAGATCCAACAGCAGACGAGAGGATCGCAAGAAGCAAGTCAAAGATATGAAATATGAAGAAGCAAAACCCACCCAGCCAGAAAAGCAAAAAGAAAAAAGAAAAAAAGAAAAAGGTTCAACAAGTATGAAGATAGTGTAAGGAGTCTCTGGGACAACTTCAAGTGCACCAACATCAGAATTATAGGGGTGCCAGAAGAAGAGAAAGAGCAAGATATTGAAAACCTATTTGAAGAAATAATGACAGAAAACTTCCCCTACCTGGTGAAAGAAATAGACTTCCAAGTCCAGGAAGCGTAGAGAACCCCAAACAAAAGGAACCGAAGGAGGACCACACCAAGACATATCATAATTAAAATGCCAAGAGCAAAAGACAGGGAGAGAATCTTAAAAGCTGCAAGAGAAAAGCAGTTAGTTACCTACAAGGGGGCACCCATACGACTGTCAGCTGATTTCTCAACAGAAACTTTGCAGGCCAGAAGGGAGTGGCAAGAAATATTCAAAGTAATGAATAGCAAGAACCTACAGCCAAAATTACTTTACCCAGCAAAGCTATTGTTCAGAATTGAGGGTCGGATAAAGAGCTTCA
>PVJC01003809.1:53195-67896 GCA_004026665.1 Murina feae | reverse complement strand
GGGGGAGCTGGTAGAGCTTAAAAGGAGAATGGGAAGAAGGAAGGAATGGGGGAGGGAGCAAAGCAGGTCAGAGGGAGGAAGTGAAGAAAAAAATTAAGGTGGGAAGGAAGGAAAAGGGGAGGGTGGGCAGGGGTAAAGATAAAGGAAAGAAGGAATGTGGGAAGGGAAGGAGGGTAGTAGAAAAATAGGAAGAATGATGGCGAAACAGAAGTAGGAAATAAGGAGGAAAGAAAAGTTTATAAATGATGAGTCAGTAGGAAAAGTGTTACATAAAGGAGAAAAATTGTGTGAGAGGAAGAAGCCAATAAGGAAGTCAAATACAATTGTGTGTGAAGGAGATAAGATTAAAAAAGAAAGTTAATAGGGGTGACCAGGCCGGCAGGGGAGGGCAGTTAGGGGGATCAGGCAGGCAGGCATGCAGAGTGGTTAGGGCAGGCAGGCAGGTTAGCGGTTAAGAACCAGAGGTCCTGGATTATGAGAGTCCCCAAGAACTCCATATTGGAGAGGGTGCAGGTCGGGCTGAAGGACAATTCCCCCCACACCCCGCCCCCGTGCACGAATTTCGGGCCCCTAGTCTATTAATAATAGTTAAATGACACAAGAAGTAAAACAAGTTCATTAAGACTTTCCTGAGGAAATGACATCTGAGTTCAGATATAAATATCAAGTGGGAACAAAGTGAATAAGGGAAGATGAACATTGCGTATGGAGGAAGAGAGTGCCCAAGGATTGTCACAGAAGAGACATTAAAAATTCAAGAAAGAGGAATTGGACTCTGGTGGGTGGGGTGGAAATGTGAGAGAGTGGAGGAGCTGTTCTCATTTTCTGGGTGCACTCTAGAATGAATCATGGTCTCCGCAGTGTGTTGTTTCCATTTTGCTCTAACATTTACAGATGTATAATGTCTATATTTATCTCTCTCTGTATATATAGCTTTGGGTTCTTTACTGGAATGAGCAAAAATGACTGAATCTTTCTCAAAAGAGGTTCTATAGACCTGGCATTGGGTAAAACTCTAGGAATATGTAGTAACTAAGTAATAGATAAGGGTTTCAAGGATTAAACTGCCTAGGAAGTCGCATGCTTTTTGACCAACAACACTGAAAAAACTGACGTCTTGAAAGGGAGAAATTACAGAGAGCTCAGGGAACTTTGGAGGATATGGATATATTCATTATCAGGATTGTGGTGATAGTTTCACAGGGATATATATGTCCAAAATAAGTCTCAGAATGAAACTAATTTTTCAACCACAATTTTATTTTTAAGACACTTATGCCAATACATAAGTGAGAAACTATACAAAGAAGTAACATGAGAAAAATGCAAATGACAATCAACATATATAAAAAAATATAATCTCACAAGTAATAAGGAAAAATACATATTAAAACCAGAAGCCATTTTCACTCATTATATTGGCAAAATACATATATAGGTAACCTTCATTATCTAAGCCAAGTCAATTTTTGGGAAAAAGTAGAGAAAAATAAATATTCAGATACTAGGAGCCTATATTTCATTATTCTAGGCAGGAACAAATAATAATGTTGTAACTCTGAAGTCCATACAAAACCTCCACAATTCCCCAAATATCATTAAATTACTCAAACACTATACATTATTTGCACAACAGGGATATATAATAAGTAAAAGGCTTAAACGAAAACTACCTAATTATTTATTACTAGGGGCCTGGTGCACAAAAATTTGTGTACTCGGGGGTGGGGGTCCCTCAGCCCAGCCTGTGCCCTCTTGCAGTCTGGGACACCTTGGGGGAGATGTCCACCTGCTTGGCATGCCTGGCCAGCCTGGGTGAGGGGTTGAGGGCCATTTTCAGGCTGCCCACAGCCCCTTCAGGGTTCGTGCACTGGGGGGTGGGAGGACTGGTGAGTGCAGGCCTGGACGTTTCCCACCGGAGGGCCCACGATCGCACACCGCTGAGGGGACACACCTGGCACAGAGCTGGGTGGCGAGCCGGGGGCGGATGCTGGTGCAGGATCCCTCGGTGGGGCCCTGCTGCTGAGCAAACACACCCGGGGTGGAGCTGGGCAGCGGACTGGCTTCGGATTCTCTGCACTGTGCAGCAGACGCTCCCACACGCCTTGTGGAGGCCCCTGGGGGGTGGATGAAGGTAGCGGACCCTGGACGGGTGCTCCTGCATGCCCCTGAGGAGGCCCCCGGGGCAGAGCCAGGCGGCGGACCCAGGACAGGCACTCCTGGACGCCCCAAGGAGGCCCCCAGGGGTGGAGCCAGGCAGTGGACCCTGGATGGGCACTCTGGATGCCCCAAGGAGGCCCCAGGCCAGACCTCCCACCCCCACTGAGCTGACACACCTGGCACAGCTATGCCGGCTGCGGAGGCTCCCAGTGCAGAGCCGCCCTGCCAGCCTCTGTCTTGGCTGGGCTAATTTGCATACAGCTGCTCTGGTTGGCTGGGAGGCGTGGCTTGGCTGGTGGGTGTGGCTTAGGTGTCTCGGGTAATGGTCAATTTGCATATTACTCTTTTATTATATTAGATTTAATCATTAGCAGATAAGTTTGTATGTAGTATTCAAATATATTGGTTATGAAGTACTCTTTCTTTCTCATTGCAAGAAAGGTATACTATAATATAACTAAATAATATACCATAATATTGTATTTGGAGTTGTCAGTGAAGGTTAGATCCATATGCTTTGGAAACAATACAGTAAGAAAATTAATATTTTCATGCCTTAAACTTATGACTAAGGAAAATAATGATTTGGGATGATGCCCGAATCCTCACTGTTAATGTGAAACGAATTTTTAAGCGGGTGAAGGTTGCCCCTAAGGTGACCTGCCTACTTTGCAGGAAAAAAAAGAAAATGAATATTTTTGGATAGAATTTTAGAGCCAAAACAAAAATTCATCAGGTTGGATTTTAATGGCATTATAGTATATTGCTATTTCAGGACTTTCTCTTTTGATACAAAGAAAATAAATTCCTTTGTTTAATATAAAGCAACCAATTATTTTTCATTGTGAAAAATCATTTCCATATGTGTTTTTCAGATTTTCTTAAACAGGAAATAAACACACAAAAGCTTATAAATATAGTTTAAAACAACTATTTTTGGACTTCAATTACGAACAAAGAGTAAGGCAAGTTTGCAAGGCCATAAATCATTGTAGAGTACTCAGCTACTATGTATAAGTCCCAGGAATCTACAGGAAGAACAATTACCAGCACATTTACTAGTGAAAATACATATTCATACTTCAGAAATGCATCACACTTGGCACAGGCCTAGGGTCCCTCGGCACACAGTGTTAAGTAGAAATATCTAGAATATGCTTTTTCTCAAAATTACCTTAACCCAAAAGATTAACTGAAGTAAACAATAATGTCAACATTTTACACAGAAGGTATTTACGTTTTTTTCTCTTCTCATGTATAATCAACTAGGTTGGAAAAATCTAATGTATCACTAGCTCATAGATCTTTTTGATGAAAATGTTCTATATTGCTTGGTCTAATATGGCAGCAACTAATCATATGTAGCTATTGAGGTCTTAAAATGTGGTTAAAAAGACTTTTACATTTTATTTAACTTAATCTGTGAGAATGGCTGTCATCAATAAATCAACAAACAAAAAATATTGGCAAGGATACAGAGAAAAGGCAACTCTGGTGCACTGTTGGTGGAAATATAAATATGTGCAGCCATTATGGAAAACAGGATGGAAGCTCCTCAAAATATTTAAAAAAAAAAACAAAAAACTGCCTGATGACTCAGCAATTCCACTTCTGAGTATATAGCCAACGAAAACAATAACTCTAATTCAAAAAATATATGCACCCTATGTTCACTGCAGCATTATTTATGATAGCCAAGGTAGGGAAGCAATTCAAGAGCCCAGGTGAGTGGACAAAGAGGTTGTGGTACATATATATAATGGAATATTACTCAACCATAAAAAAGAATGAAAACTTACCATTTGTGACAATATAAATGGATCTAGAGGCTATTGTGTTAAATGAAATAAGTCAGACAAAGACAAATACAATATGATTACATTTACATTGAGTATAAAGAGCAAAATAAATTAACAAACAAAACAGAAACAGACTCACAGATGTAGAAAATGAACTGATGGTTGCCAGATTGGTGGTGGTGGTGGTGCAGGTGGTGTTCCGTGAAAAAGGTGAAAGGATTAAGAAGTATAAATTGTCAGTTATAAACATAGTCATGGAATGTAAAGTACAGGATAGGGAATATAGTCAATAATATTGTAATAACTATGTAGCATGCCAATTGAATTCTTAAATTATTGGGGGGAATTACTTTATAAATTATATATAACTGTCTAACTACTATGCTGCAGGTGAAACTAATAAAATGATATTGAATGTCAACTGTAATTGAAAAATAAAATTAAAAATAAGATAAAATAAATAAGTAGTCGCATGTGGCTGGCAGCTACCACACTGGAGAGCATAGGTCCAATGAATGGTACTTATAACCTAAGTATACCAAGTCTTAAACTAACATAGACCTCTTGCCATTTCTATGCAATCTCTTTCCCACCTTCATAGACAGTAGCTATCTTCTGTCTAAGAAGGTATCTAAATGGTAAAAAACTACAAACCAGTGTGTTTGGTTCATGGTAGCTTAGCTATCTTCTATGTAGGTAAAACAAAGATAAAAGTTTAATAAATTTATGACAGATATTTTACTGGCAAAAGACAAAGTGATAGCACAATTATAGTAGTTTCTGGAGATGACATTAAATTTATATCTTGCATCCAGAATTCGAGTAACGAGAAAGCCCTTTTCTGGCTGTATATTGGTTCCCCTTCCCACAGCCTAGATATATTCATTAAAGAGCACCAACTAGAAAGAAAGCTTGTTAAAGGAGATTATTAATTTTCAGGCTCATTAGCCCAACAGCTATTTTTCTGTTATATCTCAATGAAATATATGAACAAGTCTAGAAATGAGAACGAACAAAAGCTATGTGGAAAAATAAATGTGGGAGCTTCGGCAATCTTCCGGCAGGACACGGCTGATCCAAAAACCTCTCTCAGGCTACGACACATCACATCAAGTGAGGCTGATGATATGTAGTGGGTCACATGCATAAAAAGAAATTTTGTTTCCAATTTTTATTGAGATTCTGATTTTAAAGAACCATTCTGTATTTTTAACAAGTCCCCCAAATAATTCTGATACCAGTAGTCCACATTCACAGTTTGAGTGACACCGTCTTTTATAAAGAATTCAGAAATTTATGGCTTTACAGGCAGCCTGTGACAAGTCTAGAGACATACCAAAATGTGTATTTTTACTAATATGTGTATTAGAGCTTTTTAAAAATATATCTTCATGATTTAAGAGAGGAAGGGAAAGGGAGGGAAAGAGAAAGAGACAGAAACAGCAATGATGAGAAAGAATCATTGATCTGTTGCTGCCTGCAAGGTTTGGGATTTAGCCTGCAACCCGGACATATGCCCTGATCAGGAATTGAACTGTGACCTCCTGGTTCATAGGTGAACACTCAACCACTTAGCCACCACGGCTGGGCTGTATTAGGTATTTTTACTAGTATTTCCAGATGATGGTTATGCAAACCAAAGTTTGAAAACTTCTATTAAACAGAGATTTAAGGAATGATAAGGAGCTTGGAAGCTCAGAAAGCCCTCACCCACATATTGGAAGACAAAAGTATAAGTTTTATATCTTGTTCAATAGCTGGATGCCCAAATTTCTAACCATCACAGCATAGGCTAAAAATAACATGTACCCAATATCTTTAAGTAACTATGAATAATCTTATATTTTCAATAAAATCATGATATATAGCCTTACTAGGAAATATGGTGGTTAATTTTATGTGTCAACTTGACTAGGCCACAGGGCCATTGAGCAATCAGTAAGCCGCAGTTCTTATATCAGGTATTAATACTATTCTGATTGAAACCCCAGGTTTCTGGCTCCAAGAAGTCACATGTCTTGATTATGACCCTGGCAAAGAACTAATCCTACACAATTGGGGGGATACTTCCATTTCTAGGAGTCTCTATTTGGCCCAGAACAGGGCACAGAATATGAATGATACTCTTGCTTCAACTCAAGGGTTATAAATATAGACTAGAAAAGAATCTTTCCAGTGGTATAAGTTGACATCAGGATAGTTGCTCTGCCTTTACTTAGTCAATAGGTAGGGAGGAAATGTCTTCCCTGAATACTCAGAAGCAGAGTACTACCCTTCATTAGTTCAGGATTTAATCCATGCCATCTTCATATGTCAGAGAACCAAAAGTGGACACTTAACATTAAACAGTAGTCCTAAAAATTAAAATCTTAGGAAAAAGGTAGTCTGGGCTCGTGACACCACTGTCTCAGTTTGGGTAACCCTGACAGAGACTCTGAGATAAGTATCTGAGTGGATAGGGGTGTGAGTAGGCAGAGCAGGAAAAGGAAGGCAGTCATTAAAGGCTGCATTATCAACTGAGTTTCTCCTAAGGCTGAGTAAATCTTATTTCCATTGGGGAAAACTGGAGACTAACATGAAACGCATCCAAATGTCTCTCAGGGGAGCTATGCCAAACTCCTGTCAGACATTTGCTGAGTAGGGAGCATTAAGTTGCCCATGTTTCTGGCTTGCTGTGCGCATGTAAAAGTGAGTAGTCAGAGAGAATTCTCATGCAGGTATAGACACTGGCAGATTAAAGTGGGCCCTGCATACATAGAAATGGTAAGGCAGATAGAATATTGGCAGGCACCAAGAGGATCTACAATAATCCTGAAGGGACTGACAGAGTTACACATGAAACTTTGCTAGAAACAAACATCCCAAATTCCAAATTAGGCTGCACTGATTACCAAGACTAGAATACATCAACCACGAGATACCAATACAAAATTAGCAAACACATAGGCAAACAAGTCAGCATGACTTGAGTCAACATAAAAGTAAATAACAGGCCCTGGCTCAGTGTCTCAGTTGGTTTGTGTTGTTCCACACACCAAAACGTCAGGTGTTCAATTCCCCGACGGGGCACATACCTAGGTCCTCAGTCAGAGTGCATATGGGAGGCAACCAATTGATGTTTCTCTTTTACATCTCTCTCTTTCTCTTTCTCTCTCTCTCTCTTTCTCTCCCCCCCCCCCACACACACCTTCCTCTCTCTCTAAAAGCAATGAAAACATATCCTTGAGTGAGGATTAAAAATAAAAATCCTATCTAATAAAAGAGTAATATGTAAATTGACCATCACTCTAAGACACATAAGCCACATCCACCAGCCAAACCATGCCTCCTAGCCAATCAGAGTGGCTGTATGCAAATTAACCCAGCCAAGATGGAGGCTGGCAGCCACAGAGCTAGAGCAAACAGGAGGCTTCCATTGCAACTGCCTGACTAGACCGGCTGGGCCTCTGCTCAAGCAATAATGTTTCAATTATAGAAGCCACAGAGCTGAAGCAAATAAGAGGCGTCTGTTGCCTGCCTAGGCCTCCACTCAAAGCAACAAAGTTTCAATTATAGAAGATAAATAAATCCCAGAAACCTGATTCCAGGCAGCCTCACTGGGACTTTGGGTCAATAGGCGCTGTGGGTAGCCTGAAAACGGCTCTCAGCCCCTCACCCAGGCTGGCCACACCCCCATGGGGTGAGGGTCCCCACTGGGGGGCTTGGCCAACCTTCAAACAGCCATAAGCCCCTCACCCAGGCTGGCCAGGCACGTCAGCAGATGGACATTCCCCGAGGGGTCCCAGACTGCGAGAGGGCACAGGCTGGGCTGAGGGATCCCCCCAAGTGTACAATTTTTGTGCACCGGGCCCCTAGTAAATAAATAACAGAATTTGACTCCTAAGAATATCAGGTGATAAAATGTAATATATATATATATATATATATATATATATATATATATATATATATTATAAACAGCCATAAGCCCCTCACCCAGGCTGGCCAGGCACACCAGCAGGTGGACATCCCCTGAGGGGTCCCAGACTGTGAGAGGGCACAGGCTGGGCTGAGAGACCCCCCGCCGAGTGCACAAATTTTTGTTCATCGGACCCCTAGTGTGTATGTGTGTATCTATATCTATATCTATATCTATATCTATATCTATATCTATATCTATATCTATATCTATATCTATCTATGATCAGAAGCATGAGAAAACAAAAAAAGAGAGAACTGAGAAAAATTAATGATGACTGAAATAAAAAATTCAGTGGATTATTTGAACATCGGGTTAGATTAAACTGGAGAAATAATTAATAAACTAAAAGACAGAGCTAAAGAAGTTACCTAAAATAAAGACAAAAGGACAAAGAATTTAAAATTATGATAGAGTAGTGCAGACATGTGGAGAATAAAGACACCATCTACTGAATTTCTGAAAGACATTCCAGAAATGACAAAGAAAGATAACTCAGGAGACTGGGAAAGACAATATTTTAGAAGGTAATAGCTTTCAAATTCTTCAGAGTTTATTAAAGAACTCAATCCTCAGATTCAGCAAATAAAATTTCTCATTATAGTATAGTAATTGGAAACAGCCTTTTCTGCAGTCATCAGGAACCTTCATGTTGTTAAATTTTAATGGTAGGTGTTAGTTCTCTTTTTTAACCATATTTTCTTCAATTGATATTTTTTTATCCTTATATGTATAATCTACATGGTATACTACACTCATTTGATTTTTCTCATGAGTCCTTTCTTAGTCTCCTTTGCTGATTTCCTACATTTGTTAAAACCTATTATAATGCTCTTGGCACTTCTTTTTTTTTCTATCTATACTTTAAATTGGCTATCTTATCCAAACTCATGGCTTTAAATACCATGTACATGGCAGCAATTCCCAAATTCATATTTTTAGTCCAGATCATTTTTCCATAAATCCAGATTCATATGTAAAATGACCTACCCATTATCTCCAAATGAATGTCTTTTAATATCCAAAACTCAACATGTCCTAAGCTGATTTTTTATATCTTTCCCCTCAAATTCTCCAACTACAACTTTTCATATCTCTATAAATGACAACCCTATCTTTCCAGTTACTCACCCCAGAAACCTTGGAATCATCCTTAACATTTCTTCTATCTCAGTAAATCCCACTGGCTCTACTTTCAAAATATATCCAGAATCCTATACTTCTTATCAATATTGTAACTATATGCCTAGTCTTAACCCAAAATCTCTTATTTGGACACTGCAAGAGACTTTATGGTAAACTGTATCATGAGACTCAATTCTTTACTCCTTTAGTCGTGCCTTTTGCCACCATGTAACATTGTAGAGCCTTAAAAAAAAAAAAAAAAAAAAAAAAAAGATTTATTTTCCTACACCTTGATGTGGGTATGGTCACATGATTTGCTGTGGTTAATGGAATTTTAGAAAAAGTAACAAAAAAGGGTCTCACACCATACTTGTAAAATATGATATCTTTCTTGGGCCTCTGACATCACCAAGAGAATATACCTTTGCTTGTTCGAAGAGAAGGAACTGACCCCAGCAAAGTCCAGCTTAGATTGGCAGATCCCTTAGCCAAATTGAAGATGAGTAATGAGTGCACAAGCTCAGTCAAGCTCCATAGAATCACTCAACCAACCCACAGATGTGTGAGACATAAATGCTCATTATTGCATGCTATGAAAATGTGGTGAATTTATTGTTATTATGGAAAGAATAGATGGATGGAACCTCCTGACAAGTCTCCCAAATTCTCCCCTCGATTCCTAAAATTTTACCTGAATACCATACCAGCCAAAGAGGTGTGTTTTTTTTGCTTTTAGTTATTTCATTTTTAAGTTTTGAGTTACTTTAATTTCCCATAACACATTGACAGTATTGAAAACAAAAAATACAAATATAACCATGTACTTATTTTAACATTTCATCCATATGTCATGCCATATTTTTGGATGACTTAGACAACGGAGAACAAATCTAAGATAAATAGAAAATAAATAACTAATTATGTTCCCTAACCCCCAACATTTAAAAGATATTAATCAAGAAACATTTGAATCAAGTGAGGACCAATGTTGATGCCCATGTTTCTTTACATATACTAGTCAGTGTTTTGTGTGTAACAAAACTGAAAACAAAACCATTTTATACACAGCTTGTGGATGTATGAGTTTTTTCTCTTAGAAACTGGTTCTCAATATTCATAAAATGGTCTCAGCTTTTAAAAAGATACTAAAACTTTATTAATAATCTATAATAATAAAAGTATAATATGCTAATTAGACCAGATGACCTTCTGGACGAAGCTGGGGCTGCAAGGAAAGCCCAGTTCCTGGGTGCCTGCTGGTAGCCAGAGGGAATCCTGGGACCTGGTTGCCAGAGGGAAGCTGGTGCTGGCAGCAGGGGAAGGAAGGCCTGCTCTTGCACAGATTTCATGCATTGACCTCTAGTCTATATATATAAAAGCCTAATATGCAAAGTGTCCCCTCAGGAGTTCAGCCAACCAGGAACTCAATTGCTCATTATGTCTTACGCTGACCACCAGGGAGTGGCATGGAATGAAGAAAGGCCCTGGCTCGCAGCTGGTGCTGCTAGGGACCCTACTCATGCACAAATTTTGTGCACTGGTCCTTAGTAAATGTACTAACAGGTAGATTTTAAAGAAAGATTTATTCTCAACTACATTTGAAAACAAATTATCCTTCACCTTATCAAAATGTCTTTGCTCAGCTAATGAAAACCCAAAAGTCTATATATCTTCTTGGATATCCAGATTAAATATCTAATATATACGAAAAAGCCTAAAGTTAATATTAATAATCACCAAATGATGAGAATGTGCTAAAATTAGCAGGAAAAACATCATATGTTATGAGGCAATACACAAGATGATGCCAAACCCAGATTCTGCTGCCTGCCCATGGAAAAGCCATTAATGGAGAGGCAAGTGCTGGTGTGAGAAAAGACGGTTTATTCAAGAGCCAGCAGGTTGAGCAGATGGGGACTTTTGTTACAAAGACCATCTTAACATCTCAGTGCAGGCAGGGGTTTATATGTCTAGGGGAGCGGAAGGCAGAACAAAGGAAACCAGAGGGGGTTCTGGGCTCTCCTAGAGGGTGCTATGTGCAGGTCAGCACAGTCTGCTCTGAAAACCATCTCATGGCCCGGCTGGCCCCTGGAGCTGAAATACCTGGAAACTAGAGTCTGCTTCCTTTGAGGTTAGCTCCTAGAATCTTTTAAGCGAACAGGCTATTTATCCATAGTTACATGCATTTGCAAGTCATCATTTACAGATACACTGGTAAAAGAATGGTGGGGTGGTTTACGAAGAGGCAATACACAGCTTCTTTTTTGTTTTATGTTGTGTGTGTGTGTGTGTGTGTGTGTGTGAACAAACTTGTACTGTTTTGCATATGTGTAATACACCAACACAAATATCAAAGACTCAACCCCAGGGTTGCTCAACTGAATCAAAACAAAACCAGTGGACATTTAAATCAAGACACTAATGATTAAGGCAATCTCTAAAACAATAAATTATTTGGTGACTTTTAAATGTTATTAAATACTTTTGTCCTACTTGGCAAAACCTACTACTTGTAATATTTCTTTTATTGTTTCTAATTTTATTCTGTCTTTTGTTATTTGTCTCCTTTGGGCAAAATTAACCATTGAACACAAAAATTACCACGTCAGATATCTCCCATGGTGTCTGACCATGGTTACAAGATCCATTTCTGCTTAATAGGGGGACAGATCTTTTTCACCAAGAACATCTGCCTTCTAGGGTTTCACCATGAGAAGGCCTGGCCCTACTCTAAGAATATTCCCCAGGTGAAAGTCACTTCAAGGACCATTCCAGTCTGAATTTTTCTGAAAAGAGACTGAAAGTAGGTGTGCAGTATTGAAACAATCTCAGTTTGTACTTCCTAAGGAGAAGCCACTGCCTTAGTAGTGTTTCACTTTTACATTATCATTTTAGTTGATTCTCAGACCACCTACACGGGGTTTTGCATTCAAAAGGAACATTCCTAGGAACCACCACAGACCTCCTGAAGCAAAGGTGAGACTGTGAATAAGCATTTGGAAAAAACAAAAGCTTTCCAGGTGATTGGTGCTCACAAAACAACCTCTCAGCTACAACAAGGAAAACTGCTAGTTAATAAAGAGGCCCGAGGAGATGACCAAGGAACGATCTGTATCTGACCCAAAACAGACCCTAAAGAATTGTTGTAAGTTGCAAATTGTTATAAGTTGCACATATAGGACCTAATACTCTTTGCTATGGTGTGTAAAAGGAAAATAAACAGCTTGACTAGAAATCCTCCAGCTGTGGCATTTCCCTGAGCAACTGCTTGCAGGATTACATTTACACTCTTGTTTATGTTCCACTAAAAATACAGTCTATTCTATATCACAGTCTTGGCTAGCTTGCTCAGGCTAACATTTTTAATTGAATAATTCTAGCATCTGACATAAAATTATAAACTTCCATTGCAAACCAGCAAAAAGCAGACATTGCATAACACCTTTAAACATAAAAGCAATGAAGCAAATATTACAGGGCATGGATTTACTCTTCCATCCTCAACTCCAAGCTGCTTAGCCTGTGTTTGCTGATTTTTTTCTTCATTTCTCTTTTTGGCACATCAGTAAAAACTAAGAAACTCATCCAGACACTACTGTGCATCTTTGGAATAAAATGTATTTGGCTTTTGTGTGCCAAGCTGGAGTTTCACCTCTAAAATGAGCAATGAGAGTTAATAAAGAGCCATTGAACTCTGCCCAATAGGAGGAGGCAAAGGGCTGAAGGCTCTCATTGCTTTTCACTCACTCCAGGATTTATCTGCATGTCTATGACAGAGCCTATGAGTGTGGGAAAATAATAATGTGGTTATTCAGACATAGACCCAGTCCTTTTAAGCCAGACTTCTGAAAGTCAGTCTCAACACCGAGACCCTACTAAAAATAAGAAAATGGAATCCTAACTCATTATATGCCTGACACACACCTGCAAAACACACAAGGCACCCAATTTCCAGAGTGTATTCAAATATATTATCTCCAAACCATAAGTGAGTAATAGATGAATGAAAACATATAGAGTGGAAGTGTATTAAATGCATTAAGGTATTTATCAAATAACTCTAAATATTCCATTTTGAAAAGGCCCAGCCATTTGGCAGAAGATGATCAAAAAATCGTTGTCACCACGTGTGTGACCTGTGAAAGCCACTTCGTATTCTGTCTATAAAATGGAAATGGTAACCTGGGTGGCAGTTTAATAATTGATGAAGTGAAATTGTCAAATCTGTTATTGAGCGCCTCCACAGAAATTTTTACTTTAATTGTTATGATTTTCAACTCCAGATTATCTATGTGATTCTTTGTATAATCTTTCCCTTCATTAATATTCTCTATTTATCCATAATTTCCTTTACTTTTTATAGACATGACTTGTTTTAGTTCTTTGAGCATATTTATAATAGCTGCTTTACTGTCCCTGTCTACGAGGTGTCACATCTGGACTTCCATGGGAAACGTTTCTATTAACTGTGTTATTGTTATTGCTTTATTATTCATGGGTCACACTTCCCTGTTTATTTGGGTCTTACAATTTTGTTGGAAATTAGATATTTGAAATAATATAGTGGGTGTTATGGCTAAACTTAGGCTTGAACAAACAACCCAAGCCCCTTTGAAAGCAAGTTAACTTCAGCCGTTACCTATTGCCCTGCTCAGAATGAGGAAGAAGGTTACACTCCGGCCAGGTGTGACCGAGCTTCCCAGAATCTGTAAATAATGGCATAAAGCTTCCTTCTTGCAGTTTTGCAAGTAACATTTTGCTAAGACTCAGAGACTTGTCAGCAGTTAAAAAGTAACAGAACTCCCTTTGTGGTTTTCGGGTATAAAAACGTTGAAAAATCCCTGGTTGGGACTGCAGCTCGGTCCTTGCTACGGCGGGGTGCTGCAGCTGCAGTCGCTGGCCAGCTAATAAAGGGTCATCAAAATTCACATGTGACTCTGGTGGTCGTCTTTTGCAGGTCGCCCCATAAGAGTGGGGAAATTCTGGAAATCAGAATGCTTTCATCATTCTCCAGGGTTTGTTATTTCTGCTGTTTGCTGTCACTATTTGTTTAGTAACTTTCCTGAATGATTTACTGTTAAGACTTCATTTTTGTCATGCACAGTCACTGATGTTCAGTCCCTTGGACCCTTAAAACCAGGTTTGACCAGTTAAGGCTGGTCTCAAAAGGCCTTGAACTTGTCCAATGTTCATTTGCTCCCACCAAAGAACTCTTTCTCTATTGACAGAAATGTCTCAGGAAAGTCTGGAAGTGCTCCCACTGTTACCATTCTGTAGATATGTGTAAAAAGAGCCTTTCAAGGAGGACCACACCAAGACATATCATAATTAAAATGCCAAGGGCAAAAGACAAAGATAGAATATTAAAAGCAGCAAGCAAAAAGCAGTTAGTTACCTACAAAGGAGTACCCATACGACTGTCAGCTGATTTCTCAACAGAAACCATGCAGGCCAGAAGAAACTGGCAAGAAATATTCAAAGTGATGAATAGCAGGAACCTACAACCAAGATTACTCTACCCAGCAAGGCTATCATGTAAAATTGATGGTCAGATAAAGAGCTTCACAGACAAGAAAAAGCTAAAGGAGTACATCACTACCAAACCAGGATTATTTGAAATGCTGAAGGGCATTCTTTAAGAAGAGGAGGAAGAAGAAAA
>PVJC01003809.1:0-53095 GCA_004026665.1 Murina feae | reverse complement strand
GCAACAAAGTGACAACAAATATATATCTATCAACAAGTGAATATAACAAGTCAGTAGAAATATCTGATGAACAGAATAAACTGGTGAATAGAATATAAGTAAGGGCATAGAAAGGGAATGGACTGACAGTTCTCAGGGGGAAGGGGACATGAGGGGTATGGGAAGAGACTGGCCAAAAATCTTACATCTATGGGTGAAGACAGTGGGGGGGAGGGGGTAAGGGTACGGGGCAAGGGGGGAAACCAGGTGGAGGGGAGCTATGGGGGTTTAAAAAAAAAGGAACATCTGTAACAATCTGAACAATAAAGAATATTAAAAAAAAAAAAGAGCCTTTCAAGGTATGTTATAAAGATGGGGAGAATGTGGGTGGGAGTCTGCTACTGGGTCTGGGAGTAATTATCCCACAGAGCTAAGCCTCCGGAAGTTAGCCAGTAAGGCAGCAGTGACTGTGATTTCGGTTTTGCTCCCCAAAGGAAAAACAGCAAGTTTATAACATGGAGCTCCTAGGGCTTTCTGTGGTAAGGGAGAAAGGAAGTCACAACCCGATAGTGTTACAGTCCACAAAAACGATCTTCTGCAGGACAAGTTTAGCTTACTTCCCGACACTTCACAAGGCAGCTCCATGCTATGGAGAGACAACTACTTTGTAAGCAAACAGCAATTCTCATAGACTAGGGCTGGGTTAGACCCATATACACACCCACTTTTATCATTCTAGGTTGTTTCACATTCTGTGACTTCCTCCCTAATATTAAGAGAGGCAACTTTACTCTCAAAGTACTTACTACCACCAGAATGGGGCATCTGAGCCCGGAGACTTCCTCACTCATTGCCCAGTTTCCCAATGCATTCGCCAGTGCAAGTGTGAGGTCATTCTTACATTCTTTTCTCTATAATCGTTAGGAATATTTGGCATACTTAGTCCCCTTGTGTTCCTTCAGTCATAACTCTGAAGTCTTGAGTGTGTGCTGCTTATAAAACTCTTCTTAATTTTCCTGAACTTACAGTGTTTTTCTTCTTCAACGGAGAGAGGAGAGAGAGAGAGAGAGAGAGAGAGAGAGAGAGAGAGAGAATGTACTTTATTTCTGATGTATCATTTCTCATTTCTTCAGGAATTCCTTGCTTTTTTAGCTAAGGTTTTCACCCAAAATGTTTTAATCAGTTTTTCTCAACCTCTTAAATCCCTAACTATACTGGCCATTAGTTTTGCTCAATGCTAGCTGGAAATTAGGCAGACTAGAAACCATGCTGGCTATTTAATTTACTTGGTGTGCCCAGTTTAATTCTAGTAATTTTGAAATAGGATCTGAGCATTCTGGCTTTAGGATCAACTCTTACATTCGTTATCTTCTCTGTAAAGCAGGGGAGAGGATTCTAGTCTCAGTCTACCATTTAGAAGATTTAAGACTTGAGTTGGCTCTATTTTTATTTATTGAAAGATTCTTATGCCACTAAATCTAAAGGCAGTTCCTAAAATCAGATGACAAAAAATGTTTTTTAAAACCTGCTTAAATAGGTTCTATTATAATAGAATACCTACTACTCTAAGGAAGCTGAACACCTAGATTAAGAAAACAAAGTAAGTACTATGACCAGGAATACCTTTGGTTATTTGGAGTGGCCATTATTTCTTTCTTTCAACAAATATTGAATGAGTACATAAGTATTATGTGCAAAATATTATATTGAGAATTTTGGGAAATAGATGATCTGCGCTCTTAAATAATTTACAATCAAGTTGGAGATATATGAGCCTTTCATTTAATGCCTGTAGCACAAAGTGTCATTCGTTACCCTAAGGTAATGTGACAAACTAATTGCTTTGAGAGCACAGAGGAGAAAAGGATCATTTTGGATAGAGAAATACAAAAGTACAGTACAGCATTTGTCATTTTGAGTTTGAGAGGCCATTATTGATAGAGGATACAGGGAAACCTATATAACAAAAACAAAACAAAACAAAAATATACATATATATATATATATATATATATATATATATATATATATATATTGCTACTTTCAGAAAATGGAATGTCATAGAAAGTCTAGATATGGCAGAAGCATCTGCCATTACAGAAAAGGGGTATAATATTTGTGTCTAGGCAGCATGAGATATAGGTTGTAATTAGATGGATTCATTTTCAAATTCAATAAATACTAATTAGCAGTTATTATGTACTATGCATTATAGTACTTGCAGATACAGCAAAAACAAAACAAAACAAAAATCACAGTTCCACCCACAGAGAGCTGATATATTGAACAGGATCATGGTGGAGAAGAACAAGGTTGTCAGTAAAAGATAACCTTAGGAAATACTATTTTCACCTACACCTGCAGGATGTAGAGCAAAGTAAGTAAAGAGGGCAGGATAGAGCATGCCAGACTGGGAAAATTGGCTATGAAAGGACCCAGAGCCTAAGTATAATTTGAACCTAAAATAAGATTAAAATCATAGAGGCTTGATATTGAAGTAAATAAACTAGCAAATGAGCAGAACCACATATGAATCATTAACCTATTTATGACAAAATAGATTGAATACTGTTAACTACAATATATATATATTCCTAGTTAGTTGTTCAGCAATGCCTATATTTTTATTGCTTATAATTTTTTAGGAAAACTTACATAAAACTCCAGTAATATAAAAGTTTGGTAACCTGGAACATGATTTTTTAAAAAGCAATAAAACACACAAGAAACTTAGCTTGTCTCTGGAAAGGCTAATCAGTGGGACATAAGAGAATCTGGCTTAGCTGTAGTATTTTCTCAGAAAATAGAAGTTAATATTCTAGAGAAGGTGAACATTAATAAAATCTATTCTGATGTTCATTGTGGGGGGAAAGATTTATAAATATGGATAAAAATTTATTCATTTATATCAGCTTAAGGCATGACTTTGATCTGTCATTCAATATTCATTCTAAACATACTTATTGAATATGCCTATTTTTGACTGAGCGCTGCACTGGACATTAGAAGTAGAGTATGCTTTTTAAGGGGGGAGATAGACACCATCCTTATTCTAATAGGGCTCACGGTGTCATGGGGGAGACAGATATAATCCAAACACTCAGAAAACTAAATGTAAAACTGACTGTGAAAAGGGCCACGAAGAAGCGGCACATGGCGCTAAAGGAGCCTATAAAAGGGCCTTTGATGCAACAGAGAGATTAAGAACGCTTTCTTGAAGAAGACATACTTGACTTGAAATGTAAATAATAATGACAGAGCTAGGCATAAAGGAGAAGCAACAGCATTTGAGACAGAGTGATCAACCAGTGCACAGGAGTAAGCCAGGAGTGGATATGAGTAGACCAGACAGAAGGCACACAGTCAAGATAAGAAATAATGGTGACTTGGAGTAGGATGTTGGTGGAGTGAACGTGGACAGGAGCAGTCAGATTAGGGATAGGTCTCCAGTCAAGCCCTTTGATTGTGAACTGGCTCTGTCTTCTCTATATTTCCTGAAGAGCCTTCAGTAAACCATAGCTAATTGTGGAGAAAGTCATAACACTATAACAAAATCCAGGGCATCTCGGAGGCAGTGAAGAGAATGGAGAAACATGAAGTGAGTATAGTGGGATTCAGAGACCAGTCGTAAAGAGCTAGATGAGCCATCTTTATGGAATGTATACTTTACTCTAAGGGCAATAGAGGGCCAGCAAAGGTTGTTAAGCAGGAGAAGAAAATAATCAAACTTTACCTTTTATCAAGTATAAAAGTTTTTACTTTATTGCTAAACATTGGGAACTACTGAATATTTTTCAGCATGCAAGTAACTTGTTTTGGAGAAAATTAACCTGACAACATTATCATGATGGTTTGGAGTTACAGATAGAGAAGGACTTACAAACAAGAGAATCAACTGAAAAGCAATTTTGATAGTCTAGATGAGAGATGTTTAGTGATAGCAACTGCGTAGTGATAAAGAAAAAACTTTAAAAGAATAAGACGAAAATTCAAGGGACAGTTTATTTGTTTTTCTTCAGAAGCTCATACAACTTTTTGGCACAGTGCCTTAAAATCACCTTGCTAAAATGTAATCCTGATAACATAACTTATTTAAACTAAATATACATATTTCTCATAACTACATCAATGTGTCACTGCAAGCCCAAGAGTATGGGAACAATTGGTGTCTTTATTTTAAAATGAACACATCGATATTGCTTGGCCTGGGGGGATGTCTGTGATGACTTGTGGGGAAAGTTGGGTTTCCACAGATGCAGACAACCTCTTTGATGCCAGAGAAATGGGAGTCCACAATTCAATAGCTAGAAGACTTAGTGAAGTTGTTTCAGAGGTAAGAACAGCTTAATGGAGGCAGATCTGGGGCGTGTGCAAAGTGCCTCCAAGCCTATAAAAGAACTGCTCTCTTTTCATCACAACCAGCCCTTGGGAAACCTCCATTTGACATTGAATTGCACCAGCCCTCCCACTGCCAGAGCCAAGCAGTACACTTGAAATTTGAGGTAAAAGAGAAGTCCTTTTGAGTTCTAAATGTTAGAAATGCGGGCTCCCCTCAGCCATGCAGGAGCAGCAGAGAATCCAGGGCTCTGCTTCATAGACATGGGTCAGAGGAGGTTGTAGCCCTACCTTTGTATGAGAGCTTGACACCCTTTCTTTCCCAAGCCAGTGGCCTCCTGAGAGCCAGGCTGTAACTTGACAGTGATGTTCTGACAGCCTAGGCACTAGCCCTTGACAAAGCTTCTGAGAAGTCCGTGTTGGACAGAACATCCCACTGGCTATATGTGGCCTGCTGCTCCTATTTTCCTTTCCACTGTTCCACATCAAAGGTTTGCCTAAGAAGATTACCTCAGCAGACTTTTCCTCTGTTAGATATTTTTAAAATCTTCTTTAAAGAAACACAAAATTATATTTGTGAGGGGGAAATTGCTGCTCCCCGGGTTCAGTAATTGCTATACATGTACAATGCTTTAATACCATAGGGAGTCACTATCGAAATGATGGGGAACTCATTCCCAGTGGAGAGTTGGATTCATGTCCTTTGCACTCCTTCTTCACTAAAGAGCCAAACAAAGAACATTAAAGCAACATTTTAGGTGTAAGTTGGTGTGCTCTCATTCTAAAATTGGAAAGAAGTTTCAAATGTCTAAAGAGGATACAAATCTTTCCCAAAGATTCCAAAGTGTGGTTTTCATAGTGAAGGAACACTTGATCTGTTTGATCAAGTTTTTTTCTAATAAAGCATCTAGTCAAAATAGTTTCATAAAAAATTAAGATACCAAATATATACTCTTTTCATGATTTATATACTATTTAAAAATATGCTTTGAGAGATAGGTAATGAAAAATTGAGTTAACAGACATTCATTACAACTACTTCAGGCAAAATTTTGTTTTAGGAAGACTTTGCTATTTTTGTAGTGGGCACTACTCCTAGAAAATCTACCCAAAATATCTGAGCCATTTTTCATTTAACCCTCTCCCTATGAAAAATGTTTTTGATCAATTCTCTGATAATTTTCCCTTATAAAAATAAACCTACTTCCAATTTTACAATGTAAGCTCATGTAAAATAGAATTCAATACATGTTTTTCCACATTATTTAAATTTAATTTATAAGCTATATAAATGTCAATGTGATTGATAACTACATGAGACAAGAGTGATAGAAATATTAAAGTCTCTGTGTGAGAAATTAATCTAAAAGTATCTCCTGGTATATTAAAATGATTAAATATTTGTTCACAATAGACCTGGTCTTCATATGATTGAATTAAATCAGCTTTGTCTTTTTCATACAGGAAATTGCTTTTGCTTTTCTTGGGCAACAATTCCAATTAGAATAACCATCCTCAGATACCATTTGTTCAATGGCTTCCCCTTCATTGCAATCACTAAAATGCTTACTTTGATTAAAAGCCTGTGGCATCTTTTAGCTGTTACAATTCTAACTTAAAGGAGAAATATATCAAAATTTTTCCAAAACATGGCACATTTTGTATATACAGTCTTGACAAAGTGATATTGGAAAGAAGATTGTATAGTCTTTCATAAAGTATTAACTAAAACCAGTACTATGTATTCAAAGGAAATTACAATGACAGAAAACTTGAACATGTTATTATTCCAAAGGAAGGATAGAGATAGTATTTTTGGATGCTTTTGTCAGGCAATGATTAAAAACTTGACAGAAATAATGAGTTTTTGTTATGTTTTGGGTTAACTCTAATAGGATGATCAAATAAACATTGTTATCCCCAATACTCAGATAAAAATAAAGCTGCTCGTGGCAAGATTATTGCTCTAATATATAGCTTAGGCTTCAAACAGCATTGATTAAAGTCCTGTATGCACACTGCTCCAAAGTGCAAAGTATTGAGATAAATCCACCTGAAATTTTAACTTCTATGCCCCTTGGTTAGGAAATACAAGTTATTGTGAACACCCTAGTTGTCCATATGTTATTCCATCCCTCTACGCATTCATTCATTCAGAAAGCAGCTCTCTAAGCACCTACATGCAGTGATAGGCACTAGGACATCACAATGGCAATCAGGATATAGTACCTGCCGTCCAGGTCAATGGGAGAAATCAGGCTTGGGGGAAAAAAATAACATACTGTGCAAAGTCCCTTCATTGAGGTATGTACTAAGTGTTGTTGGAGCACAAACTCATTTACTCAGTGGGACGTTGAGACTTTACAGAGGAGATAAATTGAGCTGTCTTAAAGAATCCCTTCTTGCTTTATACCTTCTCATAAAATTACTTATTCCTTCCTTCCTTCCTTCCTTCCTTCCTTCCTTCCTTCCTTCCTTCCTTCCTTCCTTCCTTCCTTCCTTCCTTCCTTCCTTCCTTCTGACTTCCCAGATCTTTACCAGAGGTTATAAATTCAAGGACCTACAAGAGGTAAGCTGTAATATAACTAAGTGAAGCTCATATTCTGTCCTGAAAGGTCAGTGCTATTTGAAGTCCAATGAATTGTTACTATCAATAGTAGAGCTCCTAGTTTTCCAAAAGAAACTTGAAATCCAGATTTTTAAATGCTGGCTACCACTCAATATTTTTAAGTCTTGTGCTAGACCAGTGAAATACTTATAGGTCAGATCAACTCACTGGTTTGCAACTTCTAGTTTTCCCTTCAGATTAATAGCACCTTAAGGCAATACATCGGTAAGAACTCATGCACTGTATTTTGTAGGCTGTTTCTATCAGAAAACTCCTGAGCTATTAAAAAAGTTATTAATCTTTTCCACATTTGTGTGAACTTTCTAGAGACAGCCAATATGTTCTAGAAATGCAGTTTTGGAAATACATGGCACAAGGGAAAAGAATTTTTACTCTCTTTTAGAGAGGCTTTCAACCTCTAATTGTGTACTATATCATCAAAAATATAAATATACTATGTCAGATGGCCTAAATGGTTTAACTCTAAAAGCGGAAGGATTTGCTTCTTTAGAGCAATGGATGAGACCCTCCAGGAGTTTTTCTCAGAAGCAGCAAGCCAGGTCTTTCTCAGTCCCACACATATTCATGTTTCTTCTCCATGACGTACACTCTCCTTGGAAACTTAAGCGTGTCTTCAGCTTGACTAAGCAAGAAGACAATAGAGTTCCATGAGGCAAAGAAATTACTTGAATTTTTGCCACTATAAGCAAAGCAGATGTGTTCAAAGGCATAGTTGAGATGCTCTTAGGAGTTCAGCTGTATGAAGGGCCATGGTTTTGCTGTTCCAACCTTATTGTTATTAAATTTCAGTCTCTGGAGAGGCAATGTAAGGGAAAAAGAAAAGCAGAGATTTGTCACAGCACCCAATGAAGCACAATACTAATGCAGTTTTTGCATAATGTGCTAACATCCCACCCACCCAGATGTCATGGAAAGTAACCATTCAAAATTGAAACAGGCTCTGCAGTGATCTGCATGATCAGTCAGAAACAAAATTGTGCTAATGCAGAAAACAATTTCACATCCAGCTATCACATTTGGGAAAGCTGTGAATATATTCAACATTGGCAGCGCTCTAGAATAATTTTGTTTGCTTCTCCCAGTAATTCTCAGGTTTTACTTTTGAAGAGCTCTCTGCAAAAAATAATAATGATAATGATTCCATTATATAGGATGATGCTGTATTATTTCTCATTGGGATAAGTGGACTAAACTGAAGTGTGCCCCTTTGTAAGTGATTAAGTATTTGGTGGACATGTAAAAATCACTAATTTTTTTCATAACTGTGTGAGGAAAGAGGTACTATGTTTTCCATTAGTGTGACTGTACACTGATACAAACTTTAAGAAATGCAATGTGCTAAAATATATCACAAAATCTTTACAGCTACACTTTGGACACAGGTCCACTTTTAGGAATTTATCTTAAATGACTGAATGGACTGTTTATTATAGCTAGCAAGGTAAAACAAAGTGACATCAATAGCCCATTGATGAAGTGAACCATCTACTCAGTGAGTGGTATGTCCATATAATGAGGTAGATCCTTGTACTTTATCATGTGAAGAATCTATGATATGTTATAAGATTTCCATAGTATATTGTAAAGTGAACAAAGTAGCTTTTACAACAGGATGTCTGTGTGTGTGGTGTGTTTATAAAATCATACTGAAAAAGATAAAATTAGGGAAAATAGAATAATATAAGAGTAATAATACAGACATATAAAGCATAGATTTCCAGAGGGTTGAGGAGGAAGAAATTAGGATTGGGATATTTTAGTTCTACTTTGCTTAGGCAGTGTTTGATTTTTTTCAAGCACGTGTAGCCATTTTATTGAATATGCAGGAATTGATAAATTACAATAATAAAAGAGTGTCATCGTTCACCCATTTCTTCCTTCACACATGATCTGGAGAATTTTCCTCCCTCTCCATTCTTTAGTAATATTGAGGGCAGATCCCACTGTCTTTCCCATCACCTTCAGGTATTTGAATAATTTTTTTTGCAACTTTTGAAAGATTTTCTCCAATCTGATTTCAGATTTTAATCTCTCATCCTAATAAAGCTTCTCCTGCCCCTGGCAAAATTCTAATCCCTGGCTTGGGGACACAGTAACAAAAAGGAAGCTTAGTCTGTCCTTTTATCCCTCTTGTTCCACTTCTTTTTCTGTACTCAATATTAAATTTCCTGATTTTGATCATTGTATTGTGGTTATGTAAGTGGATATCCTTGTTCATAAAAATGAACACTGAATAAACAATAAGGGGTAAAAGGGACATTATGCCTGCAATTTTTTAAAACATATATTTTTACTAGAGGCCTGATGCATGAAATTCATGCAAGGAGCCAGGCCCTCAAAGCCCCGGTTGGCCCTTGCAGCCCTGGCTTCGTGTGGAAGGTCGTTTGACTTTTTGGTATAATTAGCATATTAGCTCTTTATCATATAGGATTGATTTCAGAGAGGAAGGGAGAGGGAGAGAGAGAAACATCGATAATAGCGAGAATCATTGATCGGCTGCCTCCTGCATGCCCACACTGGTGATCAAGCTCACAAAATCAAACCATGACCTCCTATTCATAAGTCAACCCTCAACCACTGAACCATGCCAGCTGGGCTATGCCTGCAATTTGCTCTCAAATAGTTTGATAAATAAAATTATATATACATAAAAAGAGAAGGGGAGAAGGAGAATAGTAAAGCAAAAAATGACCAAACAATAATGATAAATCATATGTGGCAATTTGTTAACAATCTGTTAGTTTCTGTGAAAGGAACACAGGAGTTCTTTATGCTAGACTGCAAATGTATGGTAAGTTTTAAATTACTTCCAAATAAAAACCTTCAAAAAACGTTTTGTCATTACTCTCCTTATGCCTCACTGTCCTCTACATAGCCTGCTTGGCCCACTGGAAACACACACATGTGCAGCCTATCTCACTCTGTTATCAAGAGCTGCCTTTTGACTTTGCCAATCAAAAGCCATTTGACTATACCTATTCCTCCTAATCAACAGGGGGCACATATCACTGAGTTACCAGTACAAGCATGGCCTAGAAGTTTTCCCAGCCCATCAAACAGCCATCTGGAGAATCCTAGGCAAGTCTCCCCTTTTTGTAAGCCCTGCCTTGCCAACAGGATTGCTTATTGGCATCCTTGGAAGTTGGAGGGTGTGAAGAATTGAGTGTTAAGTGCCACTATATTCTTTACTCTTACAAATTCCCCTCAAAATGAATTATAAATCCTCCTCTAAATAGACTCCTGGGGACTATGTGCCCTGGAATAATTTGGTCCACCTCAGCAAAGCCTATATGGATACATCTAATTCTTTTCCTCAGTTGAACCTCTGATAAAAATTCAACCAAAGTCAATAGCAAATATCCTATTTTTATATATTATTCCACATATATGACTTCAATGACAGAAATGTTTATAAAGATACTTTGTGTTTGCTTTGCATCACTGAAGAAGAATATGTTTTAGATACTTTTTCCCCCCTCCATATTTCAAGAAGGGCCATGAGCAGGTAATTTCCATAGTAGGTTGAATCAGTGCCTGTGGCTTCAGCAGCCTGAGGAGCACATACCTTGGTCTGGACATCAGCACTCCCCACCCAGCATTAGTCGTCTGCACAGACTGCTCTGTGGCACCTCCACCTACAGGGATGGTTTAATGGACCTCAGAGATGGCCTTCATAGCTGTCAGAGGAGGAGAGCCAGAAACCAGTGAAAGAAAATGATGGCCACTAAGTGGAAACCAAAAGAATGATTTGAGTTCACAGGAATTGAGTGCAGGAAGGAAGGAACTGTGAAGCAGGCTTAGAAATCCAGGAAGGGACAGAGAGGGTGAAGGTAGTGGAAGAAGTTGAGAAATGCCATGTGCAATAGACTCTGTGTCTTTAATTTTGGTCTTTTGGCTACTAAATCTGGATGCATGCATACCCCTGATTGAGTGGGATTTAAAAGCATTCTACCTTCCCTGCCCTAGAAGAAGTTTAAAGTCTGCAGTCATAAGGAAAGAACCATCAACAGCTCCAGTGCCCTCTTTGTAAGGCACTTCCGGGTAGTGAGGCAAAAAGAATGCAGGCAGAGGAGTCCATGGATTTACATTCCCTCCTTATTTTCACTATATAGAGGGTGAGGCACAGTATGGCATGTGGGCGAGAACAAACAGTTGTATAGTGTTTTCTCTAGGTCAATTCACGTTTGGAATAAACATCACAAGACTCTTAAAAGCCAAGAGTCTAACAGAAGGACTTAAGTATAGAAAATAATTGAGAGCTACTTGGATGACTTTAAGAATGCGGTGGAGACGCTAAGGGACTGCTTTCTAATTGATAGTCAAGTTTTAAAATTATGAATAATAGGCAGGTGATTTCCTGAAAGAGTAAAGACCCATCCTCTATCCAAAAACTGTCCATGTTCACATTGAAACGTTTCAGAGAAGGAAGGTATAAGAATGTTAGCCTCCTAAATGTTATTTCTTTTGTCAGTATTTGGGGGGGAGAGGGTCCTACAGAATCTCTTTAGACTCTCACCCCATCTACCCAATGATACCAAAGGAGCAAAGAAACACAGAGGCCTGCACTGCTCTCCCTGAGACGCCCTGGAGGTATGCTTCTGCCTCAATATTGTTTATCTGGGAGCTGATCATATTGTCAGAGGAAAGAGCCACAAGATACTTGCCCAGCATTTGTCATTGTCAGCAGGCATTGGGCTGCTGGTAATAAGGAGTTTTACTTCCCTTTCTCTATTTCATGCTAATACAATTCAAGGATACACTTTCCACCTATGGACTTTAAGGCAAGCACAAGAATCTTATTAGTAAATCCCAGAATTTCTGCCCTGTACTTCAAGTTCTAACCCAGATTTTCAAAAGTAAGCTCGACATCACTAAGGGTAAGTTAGGTATACAAATTAAATGGATTAGATGCCATTCAGAAAGTATGAGTTCATGGTTCTTAAACTGGGGGAAATAACTTTAGAAGTTTCTAAAGCTTTTCAACCTCCCCTTTCATTGGTTGCTGCCATTGGTAGTGTTTCTGGATTGAAGGTTAGGGACTTCAGGTTTTACTCTGCTGTTATCTCTGGGTTACCAGAATAGGTTCTCAGGAGCTCTTATCAAAAATCAATGGCCTCCATTATTTATTCTTTTACATGAGAAACATATTATCTATGACAGTAGAGCTATGGTTAAAGCATGGACACTGGCGTTCAGACTGCCTAATTCTCAATCTCAGTATTTCACTTACCAGCTATTGATCTTGGACAAGTAACAGATCTCTCTGAGTTTATTTCCTCATATTATACATCTGTGGGGTGGTTCCAACCTTACAGAAAGAATGCATGTAAAGCATCTTGCTCAGTGTCTAGCACCTAGCAAAGTAATCAAAACTGATGGCAATGATTATATCATCATCATCCTCATCATCATCATCACCATCTCATCATCATCAGTATTGTTATTGTTACTACAGAGGCAGATAAGATTTTTTATAGATTATTTTAATTTATCACGGACATTGAGGATGTATTTTTTTAAAGACATTTTTATTGATTTCAGAAAGGAAGGGAGACGAAGAGATAGAAACAACAATGACAAGAGAGAATCATTGGTCGGCTGCCTCCTGGACACCTCCTACTGGGCATCAAACCCACAACCTAGGCATGTGCCCAGACCGGGAATCTAACCATGACCTCCTGGTTCATACCTCAACATTCAACCACTGAGCAACACTGGCTGGGCGAGGATGTATTTTAAAATAATGTACTTTACGCCTAACCAGTTTGGCTCAGTGGATAGAGTGTCGGCCTGTGGACTGAAGGGTCCTGGGTTCGATTCTGGTCAAGGGCATGTACCTTGGTTGCAGGCACATCCCCAGTGGCAGGAGGCACTGATCGATGGATCCCCAGGAGGCAGCTGATCAATGTTTCTCTCTCATCGATGTTTCTAACTCTCTATTCCTCTCCCTTTCTCTCTGTAAAAAATCAATAAAAAACATAAAATAATGTACTTTAAGTTTATAGCCCTAATAAAACTTCTTACAATGTATTTAATAATGTTCCAAATGCAGAATTTTTTTTATACTTGCATGTGTAAGGGCAAATACAAACTAAAAATAAGAGATTTAATTGTCCCTGTTAAAAAAAAAAAAAAGTGGGGGGAGACAATACCCTCCTTTGCCTAGAACATTTATTTTAGAAAACTTGTAATTATAACTCTCTCCTTTGTCTCTCTGACATAGATCCAAATATTTTAATAGCTAAAAATGCCTCTTGCCAGCTTTAGGACCCAGCTTTGTCATGGGTCCCGTCTCTGTGAAATCTAACCATAAAAGAAGACAGAATCTCTATCTCCCAGTTTCCATGGGAGAGTAGAAGGCTAACTTCATCAGGACATCTCACTCCATGTTGTAAAACTCCTTCATGTCATACAAATACTAGTAGCCCAGTGTGCCGGAAGCCAATCATTGTTTTAATAATAGAGATCTGTGGACAGGGAGTTCGGAGGGCTGGTCAACCTTAATTGCTCTAAAGGGTCAGAGCTAATTACTAGATATTGGTAGTTGAAGAAGCCCCCACCTGTTAGTCCTAAATTCACTGATTGGCTTTTATTAAAGTTTCCTGTGTAGGAGATATAGGTGTATCCTATAATCTTAATCTTAATAAAAGGGATGGAAAAGTAGAGCGAGGAGTAGTCCTCCCACTAGAGTTGGACTACCGCCTGGCCCCCATTTCCCAAATTAAGTGTTTTCTAAGTCTCTTTTCATTTGTGTGTGGCCTTCTCCAGAACCCGAACCCTGAACCAGAACCCTGAATGATGCGGGACGTGAAAGGGGCTTCCACACTAGTGCACGAATTCATGCACATTAAAATAAATTAATTAGAAGAAATATTTTAATATTGCTATTTGCCCTTTCTCTATAAGAGAAGTGTCAACCAAATTCACGATCGACAATGACAGATTGAAACACACATGTGCGATTGGCATCAGCGAGAGCTTTACATGTATCGTGCATGCACAAGTCAACTTAGTCATATATATATATATATATATATATATATATATATATATATATATGGAATAAACTTGCTTAATTAGACCTGCTTTCTGATTTAGCTAAACTTTTTCCAGCCCAATGAAGCACCCCAACTTGTCTTTCAGGTAATTGTCAGCAACACAGCAGTAAATATCAACATGAAGCACATTATTATTGTAGTTCAAGCATGGAGAACAAAGGGTGAAATATTTAACTGTAGCAGTGTTTGATTATATTCTGTACAATGAGAAAACCTGAAGTCAGTTTCAAGGTCCACCATTTCTTACTTCTTTTCAGTCAGGTCAAGTTTTAAGCTTTTTAAATCTCCATTTTCCAGCTAATGAACAGAAAATAGAATTCTACTAAGTCTCATATCTACCTACTCCAGTACTTCTGTGAGGATCAAATGAGATGAGGCATGCAAAAATGTTCCACGGACATTTGGTTAAAGTGTAAAATGTTTCCACCTGGCTATAAAGCAAGTTGTGTTCCTGAGCTGAAGAAACTCCAAGGAGGTTAGTCGCTAGGGAGAGGAAACTGGTTTGATTCAGAAGGGTCTGTCATGCATTTGATTCCTGGTCAAGGGCAGGATACCTCAGTTACAAGTTTAATCCCAGGCCCCAGGCAGGGTGCTTGCGGGAGACAGCCAGTGATGTGTCTCTCTCACATCCATGTTTCTCTCTCTCTCTCTCTCACTTTCTCTCTCCTCCCTCCCTCCTACTCTCTTTAAAGATCAATGGAAAAAATATCCTCAGGTGAAGATTTGAAAAAAAAAAAAAAAAAGGGCAGTATGTGTTCAATAGCAAAGGAAGTTAGAGCAATGGTCCTTAGATTATAATATGTATTCAAGTCACCTTCAGGGTTTGTTAAAATACAGATTGCTAGGCCCCACCCCCAGAGTTTCTGATTCAGTAGGTTTTGGAGGATCTACTTATTTGCATTTCTAATAAACTCCCAGTGTTGTCAATGTTGCTGGTTTGGCTATCACACCACTGATAAGAGCATTTCTTCTTTTACTCATTTATTCAACAAATATTTATTGTGTACCTAATGTAAGGTGACCAGACGTCCTGCTTTTGGCAGGACAGTCCCAGTTTTTAACAATTTGTCCCGCGTCCTGTGGCATTTAAAAAAAGTCCCGATTTTTTGAAAGAGACATATGTACTACTATTTGTAATATTTTAAGTAATAATAATTTAAAAAAAAGAACCCCCCAGTCAATGGTGTCCTGCTTTACCAATGTTAAAATCTGGTCACCTTAATAATGTGTGCTAGACACGATTCTAGGTGTTGGATGTAGGAAGCGGCTATAGGGTTAAGCCTTGGACTGACCTGCTGGCAAAGCCACAAATAAGTCCCAGCTTAAAGGGCACAGCCCTCTTAGCATAATTAGGCTTGACCTTATGATGCTCCCTAGATCTTATCTGGGTAGTTAATGGGCTGAGGGAAATGTAAGCAAGTGCTGCCAAAACAAGTGAATCTCACAAGAACGTTGTAACTACGGTGACCACTACCTTGTTTACCTCTGGTTATAAAATAAAGGCTCAGCTTGCTGTCTGGATCTCTCTCTGTGGCCTCAGTCAGGCACAGGATGATCCACCTAGACCCAGCTTATTCTCTCTGTGTCTTTTCTATGTCTTTTGCTGACCCCCTGTCCCACTCAGATTCACCAAACCCTTGACTGTGCTAGCATAGTACAGTTGGGGACATAACATTGAATAAAACAGACATTCCTGTATCCTCAAAGATGTAAACTGAGGAAGATAAACAGTAAACAACGTAAAGAAGTAAAAAATATGGAATGCTAGTGATAACTGCTAAGACGGAAAAGAATAAATCTAAGAATGGAGATATGTGTTGCAGTGGGCATGATGTTAAAATTTTGGTAAAACGAGCAGAGAAATTACCCCTGACAAAATCTTTTGTATTAAAACCCAAAAGATTTTCAACAAATGGTTCTGGAACAACTATAAATTTACATGTAAACAAATAAATTGAGACATAGAAATGGGGAGAGAACCTCATAGTACTGTGATCCTGTGAATGAGATGGGAAGACTTTAGAGAGTTTTGAACAGATTAAATCTAATTTATATCTATAATAATAAAAGCATAATATGCTAATTAGACTGAATGACTTTCCAGATGACCACGCTATGACACACACTGGCACCAGGACAGCCAAGGCAAGTGTGATACCATTGGTTGGGGGCCCAGCCATTGTCCCATGATCACCCCACAGTGGGGAGCCCAGGCCACTGGCCAGCAGAGATATCAATCAGGGGACTCCATGATCACCCCAAACAGGGAGTCCCAGGCCACTGACTGGCAGGCTTCAAGAGGTGAGCGGGGCCTCCCTGCGAGGGAAGCCCGAATTCCAGGTGCCAAAGGAAAGCCAATGGTGGCAACCAGGGGAAAAAAGGCCTACTCTTACACAAATTTCGTGCATTGGGCCCCTAGTTTTAATAGAATTGCCCTGATTGATGTTCTTGCAAAGTTAATGAACAAATAAAAAGGTTTAAAAATATTGAAATCTATGTAAAGATTGTCTGAAATCAGAATTTAGCAAATCGTAAATAATCACAAGGCAGTCACTTCGTAAGCCTCATTTGTCCTCCTGCAGAAGGTAACTCAGTCCCCATCCCCCAATGCTTCTACCACCTCCTAACCCTACTAGTTGACCAGAGGACAGAAAATAACTTGCCTCCCCCACCACTTGTCTGGCTAACAGGACTGGCTACTTCAGTTCAGGGGCTGAGGCGGACTGGGAGCCACCATCTTAGTTGAGTTAATTTTCATATTTGCTCCTGATTGGTTGGTGGGCATGGCTTGTGGGTGTAAGAGTGAGGGTCAATTTGCATATTACTCTTTTATTAGATTAGATTATTTTTTAAAACCCTGTAATATATTCTCTAAACTTTGAGATTAAAAAGCTACCTTTCTTGATTATTACCAAAGATATTAAAGTAGGCAAAAAAAAAAGACAACCAAAAAGTGACATACTAACCACTTGAAAGTGATGAGATACTCTCTTAAATAACCCCTGGATAAAAGAGAAAATCAAAACAAATTTAAATTTATCTTGGAAGTGTTTAAAAAGAGAATAATTTAGACGAGTACAGGGACACCTATAAATACATATTTTATCATCTATATATATCAAAGCCTAATATGTAAATTGTCCCCATGGGAGTTTGACTGGGAGACTGATCACTCACTATGATGTGCACTGACCTGGTGAAGGGGGTGGCACGGAACAAAGGAAGGCCCTGGTCAGCAGCCAGAAGGCCTTGATCAGACCTAATTGCTGGCCAGGCCTGGGGACCCTACCCATGTGCGAAAACAAGCTGAGTAGCCAAGAAATTAGAAAATTAAGAAAGTGGACATAAAGATAAAAATCTTAAATTAATGAAAAATTTTAAACTAGAAGAGAGTATCAATTAAAGCAAAAGGAAGTTCTTAATAAAGACCAGTAAAATAACCAATCAATAACAAACTTAAGAAAAACAAGAGATAGCAAAACTCTCCCAGGAATTAAAAACATGCCATAATGAATGGATTAAACAAAATCATTATAACAAAATGATATCTACAATTCTGTAGCAATATTAAATATTTTAGTACCTACTATGTGCCAAATACTATTCTAAGCCCTCAAAATATTACTCATTTAATTATTGCCAAAAATAAATACACTCTGATATAGATACTTAACCATTTTACATATCAAAAAAAAACTAAAATAAAATTACACAATATATTTAAGTAACAAATTTGAAAATTTTAAAGGGTAATTTTTTATAATATATTTTATTAATTTTTTTACAGAAAGGAAGAGAGAGGGATAGAGAGTTAGAAACATCGATGAAAGAAAAACATTGATCAGCTGCCTCCTTCCCACTCCCTACTGGGGATGTGCCCACAACCAAGGTACATGCCCTTGACCAGAATTGAACCTGGACCCTTGAGTCCACAGGCTGATGCTCTATTCATTGAGTCAAACCAGTTAGGGCTAAAGGGTAATTTTAAATAATAAAATAGTAAGTTTCAAAATATTTACTGATAAGAGGTTAAATATTAATAGACTAATAACCACAGAAAAGGTTGCTAAGGTAATTAACAACCCATACTTTTAGAAAAGGCCCTAAGAGTTTTGCAAAAGCATTAATCTTTTAAAGAAAAGGTAATTTCTTCACTGTTTAAGTTGTCAAAGATGAAACTTCCTTCATTTTATGAAGCTAATGAATTCCTAATTCCAAACCCTATTAATCTAGCACCAAAAAAAGAAAGAAAACTAGAACACTTTGAAAACAATTTTGAAAATTTTAAAAACAAAGTTAGAGAATTTACACTTCTCAATTTCAAAACTAAATATAAAGCTGTTTGTAGTAAAAAAAAACCTGGCTCTATTTTTTGATATTTAAGGGCTAATACCCTTTAAGCCTCACTCCTCCCTCTTTCTCTTGGCCTCACATCAGGGCAAGCTGGTAAGAAAGCATGAGCTCCCCCCTTTGACAAACACCTGCAGGAGATTCAAACCACTAAGTCTCTGTTACCTCCCCCCTCTAAATACTACGACACCCCCTAATCAATATCCCTTCCTTGCTTTCTCAAATCAATTTCAGCAAGCCTGTCTTGCTCTCTCCTAGAAATCCTTTAATGTGAGTAATAAATCTTTTCATGTGCTTTTCGGTGGTGGCATTATTTATCTTGACAGCTTAGCCCCATATTTTGGGTATGGTACCATCCTACTTCTCCTAGTACAGTATCGCTACACTTCTAATCAAGACAATCCAATATGTCAAAGGGCAGACACAGAGATCCATCGAATATTTATTTATGAGATCAAATTATTTGAATGGTGAAAGCGTTACCATCATAACTAGCCAGCTAATATTACTAATGGAAAGGAGCAAAGGGAGGCCAGACATTATAAGCATGGTCATTTGGGTGGTTTCACTAGGAAGCTGCAACTTGACACTCCCCCAGGAACCAATGGTCCTTTTCCTGCAAATCACTGAGGAAAGTGGTCCAACAAAGGTGAAGATGGACACATGTGCAGTGAAGTTGGGGTGATGAAGGGAAGGTGGATGCTTCTCACTTTAACCTGGAAAAAAAGATCATCGGTTGGAGGGTGGACCCTAATACAAGCCACCGAAAATTTGGAAATTCATAACCCCCAGACAAAGAAATTCTTTCTTGCTCATCTTCATTTTTTCTTCCTTGCACTTGCTTATGACATGCCCACACTAGCCCACCATGTATCCCTAGGAGCCACATAGTCCATGGTCAGGCAGACCCCAAACACAATGAACTGCAGCTGGAAACACCAGCTAACCTAGCCAGATGCTGGACTCAACTATGCTTCAACCTGTAATGGAAACTCTGGGCACAGGCTCTAATCCTAGCTCTGTTGGAGACAAAATGGGATCTTTCCCAAGGCAGGAGAAGGGACCTTGGAAACCTAGGAATTTCATTCCCCATAAATAAAGCTTCCCATGATACCTCATCCTCTCATGGTTGCCTCGGGAAATTCTTATTCCCACAGCACCCCAAGAAGCTCGCTTCCACCAGCAACAGGTGGTGCCATGGAAGATACCTCACTGATAACAAATGGAGAGTCTTTTCAAAAAATGGTACTGAGACAACTGATTATCACACTCAAAATGATGAGTGCAGATCCTTATATCATACTACACAAAAATTGTTTAAATGGGTTATAGACCCAAATATAAAAAATAAAACTAAAAAGCTTTTTGAGGAACATAATAGGAGAAAATCTTCTTGACCACGGATTAGGAAACAATTATACAACACCAAAACCACAACATAACTAATTAATTAATGAACTTCATTAAAATTTAAAAATGGTGGCACTTCAAAAAATACTACTAAGAAAATAAAATGGTAAGTACAGACTGGGGAAAATATTTACAAATTAGGTATCTAATAAATGATTTTCACCCAAAATATACGAGGAATTCTTATAACTCAAAATTAAGAAGTCAAAGAACTCATTAAAAAATGGCCAACACATTTAGATAGAAATTTCACCAAAAGATACACAAATATTCAACAAGCACAAGAAAAAAATGCTAAATATCATTAGTCATTAGAAAAATGCACATTAAAACCATGAAATATCACTTCCTGTCTATAGAATGGGTATGAAAATGAAAAATATAGACAATAGCAACTGTTGATGTTGAGAAACTGGGATTCTCAGATACTTCTGAAGTGATAAAAAATGTGGCAAGTTCTTGGCACACAGTTTGGCAATTTCTTAAATTGTTATGTATATCTACCATATGATAAACCATTCTACCAAGAAAAATTAAAACATATGTCCAACAAGATTATATGAATGTTCATAGTAGTATTATTTATAAGTACAAAGTAGAAATAACCCAAACATCCATCAAATAATATATAAACAAAATGTGGCACATTTCATCATTAAAAACAGGACAACAGATCTCAAATGGTAATTCTCACAGCACCAAACTGAGACTTAACTTGCAGTTTCAGTTCTCCCAGAAATGGAATCTTATACCAGTCAGTCAGGAATTGCCTGATCAGCACTAGTTAGGCAATCTTGGTAAGCCCCTGCCATTCTTTGCAATAAGCAAACTGCTTTTGCCTAATATCGTTCAGGTTCCATTCTGCATTTACAGCTATATGGAATAGACTAAATTTGAGAAATAAACCCTTATATCTATGGTTAAAAAAAAAAAAAGTCAGCTTGTACAGCTCCTCCAAGTGCCTTTTTATCTACTAGATTGGATACTGTCTGATTTGAATTGAAGTTTACTCAAATAAACTCCTAAATTTGTTTCATATGCCTCACTTTATCTTTTAACAGTCCTGGTGTCCAAGAAGGGAAGGAACCAAAGAGACCCCCAGGAGTCCTCAAGGAGCAACCAGGGGTCCTTACCTGCTGAGCCCTTTGAGCTGGCTGTGTGCCACTGCCTCTGCAGGTGGTGGTTAGCTCGGAAGCTTTTGCATTATGAGTTTGCAGACTTTGAGTATTTCCAAACCGCCTCTGCCTGCCTGATCACCCCTAATCACTTGCCTGCCTACCTGACCTGATCGCCCCTAATTGCTCATCTGCCTGCGTGATAACCCCTAACCACTCTGCAAGCCTGTCTATGACCCCAACCACCTCTGCCTTGGCCCCCACTGCTGTAGCTTCGTCGGGAAGGATATCCAGAATGATGTCTGGAAGGTCGTTCGGCTATCCGGTCTAATTAGCATATTATGCTTTTATTATTATAGATAATTTAATCATTAACAAAAGATACTGACACTTGTGAAGACAAATGTTTTAATAAAACAGGGTAGCATAAAAAAATATAAGAGAATTTATGGCAGATATGGTAATTTACTTCAGAGGGGGTCAAAAGTAATGTATTAGTAATTGATGGAATCCTATGTCACCCTACATGTAAAAATAAATTTCAGGATGATTAAATATTTTAAGGTTAAAAAGTAATACAATAAATTTTATGCTGAAAATTACAGAGATTCGTTATACATCTGTGGTATGGGAAATAAATTCTTTAAAAAAGATAGAAAATTTTGGAACAATATGCAATTGATTACACAAAAGGTTTTTAATTTAAATTTTGTCCAAAGATAAAAGACAAATAATAGACTGGGAGAAAAAAGTGCAACACATATGTCAATCAAAGGTTACATTTTTTTCTAATATGCAAAGAATGTCCATAAATTAAGTACAATCAAATAAAAATGAAAACGTTTATGAAGAGCTAATTTTGATAAAAGCATATTCAAATGCCAGGATATATTTGAAAATTTGCTCAGTATCACTAATAGAGAGATATAAATTATAATAAAGAAATGGATCAGATTGGCAAAAACATAAAGAATTAGCCCTAATCAATTTGGATCAGTGGATAGAGCATCGGCCTGCAGACTGAAGGGTACCAGGTTCGATTCCAGTCAAGGGCATGTACCTTGGTTGCGGGCATATCCTCAATAGGGGGTGTGCAGGAGGCAGCTGATCGATGTTTCTCTCTCATCGATCTTTCTAACTCTCTATCCTTCTCCCTTCTCTCTGTAAAAAATCAATAAAAAATATTTTAAAAAACCCAAAAAACATAAAGAATTATAATATTCACTCATTGCCAATAAATGAATTAGCATTCATATACTGCTAATAGGAGTTGCTGCAGTGTTTTTATACGTAACCTGACAATATCTACTGAAATTTTAAAATATATAATGTTTGACCTACAAATTGACTTTGGGGCTCTATCCCAGAAATATATGCATAAAGATGTTTGGAGGATAGACACTTGCTTCTAACTCTGAGGTTAGGTTATTAGTAAGCAAGTGATGTTCAATTTGCATACCATATATACAGATATCCTCAAATAATACCATAAATTTTATATAAAATAGTTTATAGAACTAGGTACACTAAAATGTTCACAATCAAAGGCATGTAGGAAACTGAATCCAGCTGAGACAGTAATAGATTTCCTGTCTGTAGATAAGTTCCCTCTTGTTGGAGGCATAGGATCATTGAACACGGTGGCAAGTGGAATGACACACTGTTTAAATGATTTCTCTCCCACTGTAACACAGACAGCACAGTTAGCATCACTAATAATGAAGGAAAGAATGACATGAGGTGCCTCCCACTGAATAGGGCCTAACATTACTTGTGTAGTCCTCTATCCAAAAATGCATAAACTAAATCTAATCATGAGGTGTGGGAGGGGAACACAACTGGGAGACATTCTATGAAACAATAGTTTCTCTGCAAAATGCCAGTGTCCTAAAAGAGGAAAAAAAAATGTTTAAGTATTATTTCAGATTAAAGAAAACTAAAGGAATATGACAAGGAAGCTAAAATGGTATGACAACTACATATATTTCATGATGCTGACTAGATTTTATATATATTTTTTAAAGTTCATGTAAACAATATTAGGAGAGTTGGTGAAATTTGAATAAGGGCTATATATTAGACACTCATATTATATCAATACTTAATTTCCTAAATTTGATCTATCTATTGTGGTATCTTATCATTTTTTAAAAAAATTTTAATCCTTGCCTGAGGATATTTTTCCATTGATTTTGAGAGAGAATGGAAGAGAGAGGGAAAGACAGAGAGAAATATTGATGTGAGAGAAGTACATGGATTGGTTGCCTCCTACATGAACCCTGACAAGGGCCCAGGCCAGGGAAGAGCCTGCAGCCGAAGTATGTTTCCTTGACTGAAATCAAACCTGAGACCCTTTGGTTCGCAGGCCAGTACTCTATCCACGAGCCAAATTGGCTAGGACTAGTAATTATGCAGTTTTAGAAGATTCAGGATGAAATATTTAAAAGTTAAAGGTACATGCTGAATTATTTAGGAGTCTGCCACTTACTTTCAAGTACTTTAGAAAAAATTATATACACACATATACTAAAAATGATAAATCTAAGTGAGAGCTATATAGTTCATGTGCATATTTTGCATAGTTTTAAAATGCAAAACATTAGAAAAAATCTAGACAAACTGTAATCCTTTAAATTGTGATACCGGTAGGTATATTAGACCGGTATATAAAGCAACGGAATCATGAGGGTATATATGGTTCTCTCTCTCCATCTGTGGAGAGAGAGAGAATATATTGAGAGTGCAGAGAGAGTAGAGAAAGAGAGACTGATTTTAAGGAAGTGGCTCATGCATTTGTGGAGCTTGGCAAGTCTAAAATTTGTTGAGCAGGCTGGCAGGCTGGAAACTCAAAGGAGAGTTGCTGTCAATTTCAGTCTGAAATCTGAAGGGTAGAAACTCGGGCAGGGTCTGATATTTATTCTGGAGATAGAATTCCTTCTTAGGAAACCTCAGTCTTTGCTACTAAGGCCTTCAAATGACTGAATGAGATCCACCCACATTATAAAGGGTAATCTGCTTTCCTCAAAGTATATTAATTTAAATGTTAATAATATCTAAAGTACTAGTATACCAACAGAGCAACATCTAGACTAGTGTTTGACTGAACAACTGGCACTGTGCCAAATTGCCATCTGCACACATAAAATTAGCCATGACAGAGGGCTAAAGGTGCAGGATAGAATTTTTTTAAATTATTAAACTTTTACCATAAGTACATGATTTTTGTATTGTTAAAATCTTTTTTCTCCTCTCCTTTCTAGCAACACACATTCATACACACATACACATATGCCTGCACGCACATACCACATACACACACAAAAACAAGACAAAGGTGAACCTACTCAGACCATTGTGCTGGTTGCAGTAAGTCTGCATTTCTAAAGAGTGATGGCAGCTCCATTCACAGCAGCATCCAATATCCCATGCCTTCCACGATAAACCACTTAGACCAGTGGCTGCACCAGGCCATTTTTCCTGATAGCCCTAACTTCCAAGTACATTTCTCCAGCTCTCCCAGAATTTCTGTGAACTACCCAATAGCCTCCTAATTATTTTTTCAACCAAGTATTTTCTTGTTTGCAACTAAGAATTCCTGAATATGATATCAAGAAAAAAAGATGCTAATGTTTGACTTTTGCTCTGATATGAAGACAGAGCTGAGGGAAGGGCGGGGCCCTATTATTGTAGAATGGAAAGTTGGTAAACTTTGCTGTTGGTTGCAAAGTACTTACAAAGATGGCAAAATCAAAAGAACAGGATGACCGTTAGAATTCTGTATGTAGTTGGAGACTTCTTACTATCTACAGTGATATCTACACCAAAGAAAGGCATAACCTTAGGCTGAAGGTGACCCCATTTAAAAGCTGAGGGAGAGAATGCAGGCTTAGCAGAATATAAACTTAAGAAAAGGAGAGAGCCAGCACTCCCAAGGACTTTCTGTAGGCATGTCTTCAATAAGGGGTCAAGCCTGGTGGCACCGATCAGATTGTGACAGGAAGTGGGTTTAAATTGCTTGAACATTAAAGCTGTTAAACCAAAAGACCAATGGCCAGACATCCCAAATTCCAAGAATCAAATGTATCTAAACAAGCTTTTTTCCCCTGATTTAATAATGGAATTATTTCTAAGGAAACATTAAATTTCAAAGGACCTGTGTTGCCAAAGCAACCCCAAATCTGCCCTGTAACAATCTGCAATTATTCAAACCCAAGGGAATCCCTAGGTCCCTGAACTTGCACCAACAGGAAGGGGTTGCTGCTAAAGTTTCACATCTCCTCAAAAGAACATTCCGAATGCCTCTTTTATACTGTATATGGACAATGAAGTTTACCCCAGAGAACAGAACCATAGGCTTATAGATTGATGACCAAAAGCAAATAAAAGCACTGCACTTCTTGGGGAGACAATGTCACACCTTCCTCTTCAGTAGGATATCACATGTGTCATGGATCAATGCCATGTATGTATCGCTTCCCCATCATGCCTTTTACAAATAGTTATTTTAGTTACTCATTTCACTCATCACTATGGAATACTGAGTGTGTTGAGATAAATAACATCTTTTTGCATAGTTTTCTGGACCATGAAGAGCTTCATGAAGACTTGATGGAGAGTATTGCTCATCACCTGGACACCCTAGTCTTCAAGTTCAGTGAAGTAAATAGATGAGACTTGGAGTTACTTTTTCTTTTAATGAGGGAACAAGTGATTTCGTGGGGGTGGATTTGTATATGAAAGTGTGTTTTAAGATGATACTCGAAGATAGACATTGAGTAGACAACTATATCTGCTACATGTATAGAGTATCATGCCAATTTGAGAAAGAGACAAATGTACATTATATGTATACTAGAGGCCCAGTGCACGAAATCGTGCACGTGTAAGGACCCTAGGCCTAGCCTGCGATCAGGGCCAGGTCTGCCGCCCTGCAATGCTCCACGAAGCTGCCACTGCCCTGCGAGTCCAGTCCCTAGTCTCACTCCGCTGCCACCCAGCCTGGTTACCGTGGTTCCCCGCTGGCCAACCAGCAATGGGAGCCTGCGGGCTGCGGGGAGGGACTGAGAAGTGGTCAATGCACCTCATAGTGACTGGTCGATTGGTCATTCTGGTCATGACGCCTGGCTTTTCATTATCATAGACTAGTAGCCCAGTGCACTAATCTGTGTGCCAGTAGGTCACTGCTGCCCTCCTGTAGCTCTCCAACCACTGCTGCCCTCTGGTAGCTCTCCACCTGCTGCCCTGCCCTCCTGTAGCTCCCCCCGCCCTCCTCCCCATATCCTGTTGCCCTGCCCTCTGCTGTAGCTCTCTGCAGCCCACTTGTACCTCACTGGCCCACCCTCCTGCTGATCTGTGATCTGGTTGTGATGCACTTGGTCATTATGCCTCAGGGTGTAATGGCTAATTAGCATATTCTTCTCTTATTATATAGGATGTATATATTTTTAGAAGACTCTAGAGAAAGATGTGGAAGGACACTGTATCGAGTTGTAAATACGATTACCTCAAAAGGCTGAGAATCGGGGTTGGGGCGGGAAGATTATTTACTTTTAAAAATACATACTTGTTTATATTTCTTTCCATTTCTACAATGTTCATATGATACATTTATGATTTTAATATTAAGTAAACATATTAGATGTATTTAGTTAGCAATTAAAGCTTCAATTAGATGGCAAATGAACTTCAAATGTCCATTCAGAACTGTGCAAGTGATAAACAAAAAGACATATTGACATGGATATTCTAGGCTCTCTCTACACAATAGTAACGCATGCTTTATATAAAGGACAGAAGCAAGATTCCCGGCCAGCACTCTTACAACCTTCAACAAATGTGGAATCAGCCTGTTACTAATTAAAATTAAAAATCTAAAGTGACTTCCAAATATGTCTCAAGACATTCCTTTTTCTAGAATTCAAATTTTCTACTTAATCTCCATCTTCCTCTCTGGACCTTCCCATTTGAGCAAAAACATTATGCAGCAACAGAAGCCATTATTTTTTTGGTATTAAGCCTAGCACAGTAATTTCAAAGACGATAGAATATACATGTAAGAGCAAGAAATCTATTGTTCTCCATAGTCACCTTAACCAGTTTCACAAACAGCTACTTTACCCTTCAAACGAAAATGAAATACTTAAAGCTGCACATCTCAGGTGAATCAGCTCCAGAAAACAGCTCCCCCCGCCCCCCCCCCCGCAACTCGCCTCCCACCTCCCACCTCCAAAGGACTGGCCAGGTCATATTTGCCTTTAGTTTCTTTTTTAAGGGCTGAGACTTGTTTGCCATTGAGTATAACTCCATCAAGCAAGAAAACAAGGGACCTGAGATGGTGTGGCTGGAGCAGTCTCGGTATGGATGGTGGTTTCCTCAGCCAAGCCGGTGGCTGATTACCTATCCTAAAAGCTGGCCTAACAGTGCTTTCTTCTCCGATCCAGGTCCTTTCATCATAAAGCAATTCATTCCATGTTGCGAATGAGAAACATTTCAAGGTGCCAGGCGACTGCTTCATCTCTGCAAAGGGAAAGCACTTTCTGCCTAAGTGTGCCCTGTCCCAACCCCTGGCAGGAAATGACCAGGTGATCAACACAAAAAGGTCAGGGAGGAAAAACACCTCGGATGCAATCAGTCACCAATTATAGTTTGTCGGCAGGAAAACTGATGTGAAATGAGTTTCTTGGGCTTGGTGTTGCCTGGGTCTAAGCCAGTGAGACCGAAGCCCTCTAAGTGAATAAATAAAACCCCTAGACTATTTCCCTGCAACAGTTCAACTGTTTGGTGATATGATTGCTAGAGGATTCTTTTTTAAAGGTTTATATTTTTTCCCCCAAATGAGTCCAATTTCTTTCTCTGTGCTGTGGATCAAAGCTGGGTTTTTATTCCATTACTTCATGAGTTGTAAGGCTGATTTTCATAGATGGGACCTTTTCTCAACCTGTGTCGAACTCATTGGAGAAAATCTAAAATGATCTTGAGACTGCGGAAAGTAAGAAGCAGGACAACAACATATGTTCAAGTATCCATGTAAGTGAAGTAGAGCTAGATATCTTTTTTTATTTTTTTATTTGGTGTATTATACTGGGAGAGGTTTTGTGTCCCCTAAGTCTTGGATCCAGCTGAGCCAATCAGGCTCCAACATGTACATTTCTGTCTAATGAACAACTGTTCGCAAAGCGGAGCCCTTCGTGCACAGCAAGCCTGTGAAAGGCGAGCACAGGGTCATCTGGGACACAGAGAACGCTGTTACCCAGGAGTAAAGGGAAGTGCAGTCCTGCAACCAAATCTCCTCACTACAACTGCAACAATGGTGGGAAAGAGCCTCGTCACCCCTTGCCCCCAGTACTAGATGCACGTCTGCAATCATCCTTCATTAGAGCCTTTTCAGGCACCAAAGTCAGAGTCCTAAGGTATGGATTGCACAGCAAGGTGATTCTGGACCAGCTTTTGGCTGAGATACAGGACAGCTATGATTTCCATAGTTAGGCATTAATTTCAATATATAAAAAAATACATATATTGCCCTAGCCAGTTTGGCTCAGTGGATAGAGCATCAGCCTGCAGACCAGAGTGTCCCAGGTTCGATTCCAGTCAAGGGCATGTACCTTGGTTGCAGGCTCCTCCCCTGCCTGGGCCCTGGTCAGGGGTAGTGAAGAAAGCAACCAATCGATGCGTTTCTCTCACATCAATGTTTCTCTTTCCCTTTCTCTTCCACTCTCCCTAAAAATCAACGAAAAAAAAATCCTCAGGTGAGGATTAACAAAAATAAAAATACATATCTTATATAAAGTAAATATAATTAGCACATGATTATATGTATATTTTTGTTTAAGATATTTAATTGAGTAAAAGAAGTGACTCAACTTAAAGAAAATTTAAGCAAATAATAAGTCAGGTGGCCTTTAGAAATGGCATAAATACAAGGGTGATCCTCTAATGGCTGAGGTCGGGGAAATCATGGCCCATGGTACATGCGCTCTGCACTGTGGCCAACAAACACCTCTGACCTTCCAGTCCCCAGGAATGCTGATCATCTTCTCTAATTCACGTGAAACTAGCTTTCCTTTTCTTCCTGCTGGTGCCAACCTCAGGCAGTCAGACTTGCTTGCTGTATGACTTCTATCAGTTTTTTAATTTCTCTGAAGTTTACTTTAATGGGAAAATAATAACTCCAGAGAGCAAAAACTAATTTCAAAGAGTAGAAAAGTGGTTGCCAGGGGCTGGGGCGAGGACAATAGGGAGAGGATGGTAAAAGATACAAAGTTAAAAAAAAAAAGGCATTGTAGTAATTCCAGTACCTACCTCCTGGCCAGTGTGAAATGCTGCAGTGTAGGTGAGAGTGAGGACAGTCCTCTCCAGTTTCATCAGAGAAGGATGGCTGAGATGATGTTGTTGTTTTTAACTCACTCAATGATATGTTGTTGTATTGATTTGAGAGAGAGAAAGGGGGGGGAGAGAGAGAGAGAGAGAGAGAGAGAGAGAGAGAGAGAGAGAGAGAGAGAAAGATATCACACACCCTGACTAGGGATCGAACCCTCAACCTAGGTATGTGCCCTATTGGTATATGGGATGATGCTCCAACCAGCTGAGCTACCCCTCCAAGCCTGAGATGATTACCTTTGGATCTTGCACAAAAATGCCCTAATCAAAAGCTTGCATATGGATTACTTCCCCTTCTGGCAAGATGGAGTAGATGTCCGTGTCCATATTCCTCCCACAAAGCACAACTCAAATCCCTGGATGTCTTACATATAAGGTAAACATAAGAGGACTGAAAAGTGGAGAGAAGGCAGATTGACAAGGCACCTCGAGATCTGAGGAAAAAACCCATGGTCCTCTGGGTTTTCTATTTGTCTTATATATCCCAGACCTATAGTTTAAGAAACTAGCAAGTAGCAAATGCCAACGGGCACAGACAAAAACAGCCCTATTCCCTGCCCCCCGCCCCAAAAGTCTGCCCTCTCTAACCAAAAAATCAGGAAAGGGGCAAGCTAACAAGACATAACACTGTTAAATATTAATCATCATTCTCCAGCTTTGTAGAACAAATACTTTATCCCTTCTAGGTAATAACAAGACTGCCTCCCTATGCAGGATCACTGAATATTATTTAAGGAGGCTTGGACTTCCCCCCACCCCCATCAGTAACGATGCACTCCTCCCCTTCCATGCAATGAGATACTAATATGATATAAAAAGAAATGAACAATTGAGACAACAAAAAATATGGATAAGTGCTGTATTCACCGTCACACAATAAAGGTACAAATTGTATTATCCCATTTATATAAAAACCTATAAAATACAACTAATCTATAGTGACAGAAAGAAGGTCAGTGGTTGTTTGGGGAGGGAGTAGAGAGGAGCGGAGTGGGAAGAGAGAAGGGGCAAAGGGGCATGAACCAACCTTTGCTGATGATGTACATGTTCATGCTCTTGTCTTTGGTACTTGTCGTGTGAGGATACATATGTCAAATTTATCAGATTGTACACCTGAAGTACATATCCTCTCTTGTATGTCAGTTAGACTTCCATAAAGCTGTTCAAGAAAATACTAGACAAAACATCCAGTTACTAAGGCTAATTAATCAGGATCTCTAGGGATGACACCATCCAAGAATGTAATAGTTTTGAAAGCCATCCAAGAATTTAATAGTTTTGAAAGCCACCCAGGTGGTTCCAGTGTGCAGCCATGGTTCAGAAGCCTTGAGATACACAGGCTCCAGCTAATCATAAAGGGAGAATGTGATCAGCTATGCTGATGTATTAGAGAATATAGACATTGGGGAATTAAGAAGAATCTGCACGATCTGACTAAGAAGAAGCTAATGTTGAATTAGAAGAGACACACCAGAAAAAAGCTGTGAGTCACTATGTGATCTACATTAGTTACCCTGGATTCCATGAATCCTTTTACTCTGAGAACCACAGAGAAAACCTTCCAGCAAGATTCTGGGGCTCGCTGTACATCGATTCTATGACACAGTGATAGATGACTCAGGTTTTATAACAAATTTACTGAGTGGGAAAACATAAACATACACACACACACACACACACACACACACACACTTTGTTTCTATTTCAGGTTTTCCCAGGGAACTCCTACAAGAAGGGAAAATCATGGTTTAAGATGAAAGCAGTTCCTTCGCCACACTATGCAAGTTTGCCTCAGCTTTCATTTTTCAAAAAAATCAAGGCAAGAAGAAGATATTTTTTCTCCTCATTTTCTGCTACAAAGTCATTATACAAATGAGAAGCCAATACACAAACAAAGCCACCTTCTGTTTTAAAACACTGGAACTTCAAATGATGAATGTTCTTTGCACACCCACCGAGGTTCCTGGAGTCTTTCATCGGGGGTCTCTGAGTTTTAGAAAATTGTGGACAATGTTAGATTACATACATGCATAAATTTTGGAAAATAGGCCGGAGCTTTTATCCATAGGAAAAAAAAAAGAGATTGCTGATCTAAAAAGGTAAAGAAAAATTACCTCAAAGCAAGCATACCTAAGCATATTTTTATTCGATGGGCTATATTCTCCAAATGGGAGACAATTTCCCTAAAGTATGGAGGTTAGGGTCTTGAGCTGCTAGGTTAAGCAAAGCCACTGAACAGCTATGATTACCTCATTTAGAGTTCTACTTAATATACGGGCAAAGCTTTCTGCCTCAGTGGCAAGGCACATTTGCAGGATGATGACAGATCGTCAGCTATTCTCACCATGTGTAGTTCTCTGCTGGGGCACTTCTGTGAAAAGCCAGGAGTCACAAAATGGGAGCTTTTCTGAGCAATTTTAAGGGAGCAAGTGTTTTCAAAGCCTTTTTCGGTCATTTTCCCCACAAGGCTAATTTTCCTCTTTAGTAAATGGCAAATACATCTCACTTAGGAGGGTAGAACCAGGTTATAAAATGGATTGCACTAAGCTCAGGGGCGGGTAGAAGAAAGTACGCATAGAAGGAACATGAGTGCTAAAAAGATCATGGAGTTGGTCAGCTAGGAAGGAAACAGCAAATCAAGAGCTCTGGATAGGAGTTGAGAAAGTTAATCTGGACTTGAAAGAAAAATATGAAAATGTTATATTTTCAGAAATACCATGCCTTTTATCTGTACAACTCACAAGAGGAGAAATTTATGGATTAGTTTCCATCCTCAAGCAACACAGATTCTTGACACACAGACACAGCCCAGGTCCCAGGGTCGAGCTTGCATTTATTGTTCCTCAGGAGTCCCTGTAACAGTGGTTCTCAACCTGTGGGTCGCGACCCCTTTGGCAGTCGAATGTCGTTTTCACAGGGATCGCCTAAATACATCCTGCATACCAGATATTTACATTATGATTCATAACAGTAGCAACATTACAGTTATGAAGTAGCAACAAAAATAATTTTATGGTTGGGGGTCACCACAACATGAGGAACTGTATTAAAGGCTCCGGTACTAGGAAGGTTGAGAACCGCTGCCCTATAATAAATAAATCCCTCTGCATCACTACTATCATTCCATTTCCTAGTAAATTTCCTCTCGCTCATCCTCAAACATCTCTGATTGGTTAAACAGACACAAGAATTATCCCACCTTAGTCATGTTGCTTCTACCTTAGTTCCCCTGATGTAAGGAGTATTGAGGCAATCTACGTCTTTCAGTCATGAAAAGTGTTCCAGTGTTATCATTATCTTTACTTCCATATTTATTTTGGTCCTTTTCTCATCTCCCTGGAAGATATCGTATATGTAACATTTCTATTTTATTGAGGTACCCTACAGTGGTTATTGAGACTTGGGAAAGAAAAATCACATTAATTGACATGGTAACTTTCCAAGTTTGTGACAGCTGATGATAAAAAATCTAATAAAAGTAGCTGATATTAGACAACATTATAATTCTTAAATTGGTTATGAGTATAAGTGTTCCAGACATAATTTCAAGAGTTATTTAGATAGAGATAAAAAAAGAAATATAGCTGTAACACCACCTCTGTAATGTGCATAAAAGGACTCTGGATATGTCATGTGATTACTGCATTTATCAAACATAGATAATGGAGATAATATAAGAAGAGGAAGTAGCTTTCTGTATATGAAGGAATAATGGTTATGGATATAGCATTCAAGCACACAAAACACTAAGCACATCTTGATCACAGAAATAAAATTCCAGCAAACAGAAAATAATAGTAAAATAACTCAAAATTTGTAATTCTCAAAAAAAGTAGATATACATTGATCAAGCCCACTGTTTTAAAAATTTCTTCCCACTTTCCTTGCCCACCCATGTCCTACAAGCACCTCAGCTTCTCTCTAATCTTACTCTTCCTCTCTCTCTCAAACAAATGTTGCAAGTTCTATCGATAAGGTTCTTCTCCTTTCCAGCTTCACTCCTTATTCTGTATCAACAAAAACTCAGAAGGACAAATCTGTCAAGGTAAGACCCTTTGAAGAATATTGTAGGAAAAGAGAGCAAATACTCTGCTGAGGTCTAAATGTTTGTGCCCAATATCTGTGCTCCCCACCCCACTCCCAAAATTCATTATGTTGAAATTCTGACTTCAGGGTAATGGTATTAGGATGTGGGCCTTTTGGAGGTTATTAGGTTGTGGGGTGGAGCCCTTACATTGTGTCTAACAGAAGATACCCCAGAGCTAGCTCCTCCTTGCTACCAGGTGATGAGCCAGGGAGAAGGTGCCATCTATAAACCCCAAAGCTGGCCTTCACCACACACCAAATCTGTCGGTATCTTGATCTTAAAGTTTCCAGCCTCCAGAAATGTGAGAAAGAAATTTCTATTGTTTGTAAGCCACCCAGTCTATGGTATTTTGCTGTAGCAGGCCAAATAAACTGAGACACTACTCAAGCCAGAATTCTCTTTATAAGTGTGTGTGGGGGGATAGGCATAGGAGGTGGGGTGGGGGATGAGGGGGTGTTCATCTGTTACTCATTTTCCTCACATATGTGTCTAAGAAATTATCCAAAATACAGTTTCAACACCTAATTTGATAATCTTCAGCTTAATTTCATCTAAGACATAGGTATTTTACAAAGTTATCAAAATGCAGTTAATACCTGCTCTTAGGATGAGAATTTAACATGCAGTCCAAACCATTTTTAAGAAAATGAGGGAAAGATATTTTCAATTTAGACAATAAGAAATGAGCTTCTCTTGCAAAACATTGGAGGATTATATGGTAGATACTTCCATTTTCCCTCAGTGTTTTGTACTTAATAGTTTCTCAATAGATCTTGGTTATTAAACTTTTAAATTATTTTCCTTCCCCAAGTTTTTCAAGTCAAGCAATTCTTTTTAAAAAATCATTGCTTTAAATTTATAAGATTTGATGAACTTGGAAGTGTTACCAAACTCTCCACCGTGCTTAGGTACTTCAGGGAATCTCAGACATAAACAACTACCAGTAGGGGCCACGTGTTCCCAGAGTGCCTTTCAGAGGAAGTAGGAAATTATCCACTAAACCCAATCGTGACACATCAGCTAGAAGTTGATGAGGTATAATGAGAACATGATGTTGGTAAACATGCTATTGATTCTTCAGAGAACTCATTCATACTCCAGCTCCTACTGTCTTGTCCAGATGCACTGCCATCCTGTCCTCAGCCACGTGCAAAGTGAGCCACTGATTTTCATTTGTCCAAAACTGAATATATACTAGATAAAAGGAAACCCTCAAGACTAAAAGGGTTCTAGTAATAAAATATGCAATCATGAGGGAATCCGCTTCCAATCGTTAAAAGAAAAGATTCAGCTGTCAAAAACTAACGCCAACCACTATCTTTTTAATGTAGGAAAGAGGAGGTGTGGATGTCATGTCTTGGTGATGTTGGAAGGGCTATTTCTCTCCTTCTTTTTCTATAATTTGTTTCCCCTGCCCCTCTTCATATTATTATGTCATTTTTGTTGGTTGGAAACCTCAGTAGTTTCCTGGGTGAAATCTGAAACCAGTCACTGTACATAGAGGGGAAACTTTAAGCACTAACAGCAGGAAATAAAACCCTATTGCTCCATTGCTTCCAGCTTCTGAAAGACATGGCTGATGGTTGCAGGAAAGCATATGAATTAACCTTCCTAACAAGTTTTTCTATCAGGTAGAAAAATGAAGTTTTATTTATACTGACAAAAAACTTGATATTTGGTGATGACGATTATTAAAGCTTCATGGTGCCTCATGGTAAACAAATTGACTGATGTTTCTCCATTTCTAAGAATTACTTCACTTTATGAAGTAATCACTTTTTAGAGAGGGGGACAATAACCTGTATGCGATTAATGATGATAATCATAAATTCTTAGTCTCAACCCTCTTAATTAGTTTACCCCAAATTGACATTCTCACTTTCTTTCATGTTCCTAGTTCAATAATGGTACATGTTGATGCCAAGGAATTACAGCATTTTGATAAACTGCACCCATAGCCTAGCCTGGCATTTAAAAATGAATGTTTTTGGTAATGAGAGAACCAAGCAAGAGAGTGAGGCTATATTGAGTGAATTTCCATCACCTCTACTAAAATAAAAACATGTTTTCTATTGATAGTAGTCCATAACTGAGAGCACACTCTTGTTTCCCGATGACTTTTATATATATATATATATATATATATATATATATATATATATATATATATATATAGAATATATATATTCTAGAGCCCTGGTGCACAAAATTCACCCACAGGAGGGAGTTGTCCCTCAGCCAGCCTGTACCCTCTATAATCTGGGACCCCTCGGGGGATGTCCGACTGCTGGTTTAGACCCAACCCCACAAAGATCGGGCCTAAACCAGCAGTCATACATCCCTCTCACAATCCGGGACCGCTAGCTCCTAACCGCTTGCCTGCCTGCTGGCCTGATCCCCCTAACTGCTCTCCCCAGCCAGCCTGATCCCCCTAACTACTCTCACCTGCTGGCCTGATCACCACTAACTGCCTCTGCCTTGGCGCCGCCACCATGACTTTGTCTGGAAGGACATTTGGTCTTATTAGCATATTGCCCTTTTATTAGTATAGATAGAGGCCAGGTGCATAGGTGGGGGCTGCTAGTCTGCCCTGAAGGGGGTCCTGGATCAGGGAGGGAGTCCCTGCTAGGGGCGGTGCCAGCCTAGGCGAGGGGTTGGGGTGGTTTTCAGGCCTACTGCACCCCCATTGCAGTGGGGGGGTCTCTGCTGGGGGTGGGGTCAACATAGGTGAGGGGCTGATGGCCGTTTGCAGGCTGGTCATACTCCCATCAGGGTGGGGGTGTCCACTGGGGGCAAGGCCAACCTGTGTGAGGGGTTGAGGGTCATTTTCAGGCCATCCACAACCCCATCAGGGTGGGGGTCCCTGCCGGAGGCAAGGCGGCCTGGGTGAGGGGTCTGGGGCAGTTTTCAGGCTGGCCAAGCCCCAAGCTTTGTCCAGAAGGTCTCCAGAAGGTCTCCTGGTCAAATTAGCATATTATTCTTTTATTAGTATACTAGAGGCCTGGTGCACAAAAATTTGTGCACTCGGGCAGGGGGAGGTCCCTCAGCCCGGCCTGTGCCCTCTTGCAGTCTGGGACCCCTTGGGGGATGTCCACCTGCTGGCATGCCTGGCCAGCCTGGGTGAGGGGCTGATAGCTGTATTCAGGCTTCCAAGCCCCCCAGTGGGGACCCTCACCCCATAGGGATGTGGCCAGCCTGGGTGAGGGATTGAGGGTCCTTTTCAGGCTGCCCACAACCCCTTCATGGTTCGGGTCCCCACTGGGGTGCCTGGCCAGCCTAGGTGAGGTGCTGAGGGCTGTTTGCAGGCTGGCCACAGCTCCCATTGACCCAAGGTCCCAGCGAGGCTGGCTGGAAGCAGGTTACTGAGGTTTATTTATCTTCTATAATTGAAACTTTGTTGCCTTGAGTGGAGGCCACAGGCCTATGCAGACAGTTTTCTCTATCACTGGCCTCCTGTTTGCTCTAGCTCCGTGGCTGCCAGCAGCCATCTTGGCTGAGTTAATTTGCATATTGTCACTCTGATTGGCTGGTGGGTGTGGCTATTGGCTAGTGGGCATGGCTTAGGTATAACGGAGTGAGGGTCAATTTGCATATTACTCTTTTATTAGATTAGATGATTTCTTTTTCAATTACAGTGAAAAAGCTCCAGTCCCTTATGTCAAAGTCATTTGTGACACCGGAATTATCTCACAAGTAAAGAAATTGATGGTTAGGTTGCAATTACTCTCTCTTCTTTTTACCCTGGCCACCTTAGCTATCCATCTCAGAACTGGACTGTAATTGCCTTCCACATCTCCTTCCACATTTCCTTCCACATTAAGCACTAAATCAGCCTGACAGCGGGGCATATCCTCGCCCCAATAATGCACAGCTGACAGTCCTTCAGCAACAGAAGTTTATGGAACACAACCTGGGTGTTTCTGCCTTGCTATTGATCCCTCTAATCAGCAGTCATTACTACTCAATAACAGATCCATAGCACTCTCTGGCATGCCATGTTACTTCACAGAATACAAGGAAATTGTCACTCCACTGACAGTAGGGGAAATCTAAAATGTGCTGAGGAGTCCCGTCCTGCTGACCATAATGGAAACTCTGACGTCACTACAACTTTGCTGTGTGACGATGACCAGGATACTAGTATTTCATCTTTCTGAGATTAAATTTTCTCATCAATAAAATGAGGATTCTTTCCAATTCTAGTAGTATATGATTGAGTCCTTTCTAGCCTACCATGAATAAGAAATTTTTGTACCCACACCTTAATCCTTACTCCTTTTATCTTCCATATTCCTAAAATTTGCTCTTTATCCTCTTAACCCTAGTCTTTGATTTTCACAAACTTCACAATTTGACAACTCATTTCCCCCCAGTATAAGCATGAAAGCTTACCTTATGCACAGATGGTGTAATCTGTGAAAATGCAGATGGGGTCTTTCTACTTCAGAATCTTTAATCTGCTTATCACCAGAAAATCTGAAATTCCACTTTCACAAAGGCATACTTTTGGTTTATAAGCCTGGATGAGAGAAAAAGGAAAACATTAGAAAAGGTGCTGAGGTACAATATTTGGAAATTGAACCATAGATTTTCTATGCTCTCAATCAGAAATTTCCAAATGATAAATGGCCTGTTAAGAAATGCTTATCAAATAGCAGTTTTCATAATGACTAGTCTAACTTTCCTAACCACAAGCTGCTGAAGTTTCTTTACAGCATCTGAAGCAGAGGAAACAGCATGGAAAAGGCTGGAGAGAAGAGGAACACTGTGTCACAGAGGAACTAAAGTTATTTCAGCATGGCTAAAACTCAAGAGTACAGAATAGGAGGTGGTAAGAGGTGATGTTAGAAGTCTAAGCAAATCCAAGTCATAATGAGCCTTAAAAACCATTATAGGGGCCTGACCAGCATGGCTCAGTGGTTGAGTATCAACCTATGAACCAGAAGATCATGGTTCAATTTTTGGTCAGGCCACATGCCCAGGTTTGGGGCTCAACTCCCAGTGGGGGACCATGTAGGAGGCAGCCAATCAATGATTCTCTCTCTCTCCTTTTCTGAAATATTTACCCATTATAGGGGCCTGGGGGTAATGGGTGTTTTAAGCATGAGAATATCATTATCACCTTAGAGTTCCTGGAAAATCACTGTGATTTAAGTATACAACCTGGATTGGAGAGGGGAAGAACTGTTGGACAGGAGACCTTTCAGGACATGATAGAATCAGCCCAAGTGAGTGATAATGGTGGCGTGAACTAAGTATTAATAGTGGAGAAGGATAAAAGTGATCCAGTTTGAGAAAAAAAAATAAGAAGAAAATGGGACTTTGTTATTATATTTTTTATGTAGGGAAAGGAAAAGAGAGAAAAATCAAGGAATTCACCCAGTTTGCTGGCTTAGACAGGTGAGAGAATGATGGTGTCATTTGTTACTTTACAGGAATAGCATAGATGGTCAGTTGAGTTTGGGGCACTTTGAGCTTAAGATATTGTTTAAGAGCAACTACAAGGTCTTTGGCAAAATATGCCCTAGTGTATCCAACAGTATTCTCTATAATGTTCTTTCTTTCTGAATTGAACACAGTATAGTTGCTGATCCTCAAAACTTGAGTACCTCACCACTGCTACAGAAACCTATGTTATATAGAAACAATGCAAACTGGCCAGCTCTCCACACTGCATAACTCTGGGAAATCATTCACGTTAGAATGCTCTTACCACAATGTACCTTTCTGTCTGATAAAAATGTTTTAATGGAATCTCCAACCAGGGAAACTGGGGCCATGTGGCAGGATCCCTGTAGTGTTTCCCTGCCCTTGCTGCTCCTCTCTTTACATCTTTGTGCTAAAAGAAAATAAAGCAAACCAGATCATCCCTACCTGGATAGTGGAAGAGAAAGCCAACATATTAGACTTTATTTTTTTTTTTTAACACAATTGAGTTCTTGCTGGATACAATTTGTGAAACGCAAGCACAAACCTATTTTGAGGCAGGATTCCTTCATTCCATTGGACCAGTTGTAAGCCACGTGGAAAATGTTCCTACTTTCTTTAAGGTAGACCTCTCCAAGACCGACAACCAGGCTCTGACTAGTAATATTTAAGATTTATACATGGAAAGAATATTTTTTAAAATCCAGGAATGAATGGGAGGGGTGGCATTTATTGCTGCTTTATAATTGAGTAAGCAACCACATTGTCACAAACTATAATATTCTCAAAAAGAATTAATTTGCCATATGAGTTATTCACTATTTGGACATAAAGTCATTAGTTATTAGAACAAGAAAAAACCTTGGAGATCATCTGGCTCAGTTTTCTTATTTGGCAAATAATGAAACTAATGCCCAAAGAGGCTAAATGCCTTGTCAAGTAGCGGCAGTGCTGTGTATAGGGGCCAGGTCTCCTAACTCCAGATCTGTGCCCTTATTACTAACCTATATAACTTCTCTATGAAGTAACTCAGAGGCTATCTACAGAGTTCATACAAGAGCATGGAAAAAGACCATATATCCACCTCATTCCCTACCGTGCGTGTGTTCCAAGTAATGCAATCATCATTTTAACAATATAAAAACAGAAATTTCCTGCAACTATAAATTCATTGGCTAACTGGCTCCTGTTGACATTAAGTATCTGAAGTACTTTGCAGAATACACACACACACACACACACACACACACGAAGCAGTAGTCTGAATGCACAGTCAAGGTCTAGTTTAATGGTTCTTAACCCAGAGGACATTTCCAGATAGTTTTAGTCATCACAACTGGGGAGGTTGCAAATGGCATCTAGTAAGTAGGATGGTTCTAAACGTTCTACAATGCACATGACGCCCCTCACAAAGAGAATTATGCAGAACAAAATGTTAATAGTTGAGATATCCTAGACTAGATTAATTATATAGGCAATAACTCAAAGTCCTCCATTACTGGCTGGTAGTAATGGTATTGGTTACAAATTTAGAACATGGAGTGGTAGATAGCTGTGGCGAGCCGGCACGGCCATGGAATAGTCAGCCCCAGGGCACCTTATGTGTCACGCCAGCTCAGCCAGGTTCAGTGACCCTGAGAAGGGGCGGTGAAGGATGGAGAAAAGACAGACAAGAGAATAAAAGCTGGGTCTTGGTGAGACGCTGCTCCCAGATGGAGAGACAGTGGGTTTCGATCTTACTCAATTACAGGCACCTGAACTCTATCAAGCCCACATCGCTCAGACATGTGGGGCCACGGGTTTGGACCATAGGTTCAAGCTTACAACTCTAGCTGTTGGCTGAAATTGTGCTGAGAGGCCTCTGCCCTCCAAGCTGGGACTTGCACATGGCAATGAGAGGACTGTAGTAGTCTGAGGCTTGAACCTGTCCAAACACTGTAACCGCTCCCCACAGATAGCTAGCTATCTGGGACAGATCATGTGCCTCCCATAAGGCAAATACAATAGCTCATCAGAGGATATAGACTCTCAAGAGGAAGTAGAGGGTAGTAGCTGAGGTCAGAGGGCTTAGATTCATGCTCTCCTGGCTGGGAAAGTTACTCTAATCCTTCTAAGTCTATTTTCCTCAACTCTAAAATGCAAGTTTAAAAAAAATAGTACTCCTTCCCAGGGTAGTTGTGAAAATTAAATTATATGTCTATGAAATGCTTCTTCACACAGTGCCTGCATCTCCTAAATGCTTGAAAAGTGGCTATAGTGCCCTGGCAAGTTTGGCTCAGTGGATAGAGCGTTGGCCTGAGGACTGAAGGGTCTCAGGTTCGATTCCGGTCAAGTGGCTATAGTTTTCACCAGATTTAGGGCTTGACAGAATTATTTGTTGAATCCAATGCTCACATCTTACAAATGACAAAACTAAGTCTCAGGAAGTTATAAATATATTTTATATATTCTCTATCATTCCATATGAGGGCTAGACAGTAGACATTCAATAAATACTATGTAGTTTTTATTTGTTACTAAATTCTCAACATCTCAGGAAAGGAAGAAAAGAAAGTGGTTATTGTTGTCTCCTTTCACAAATGGGCAACTGAGATCCAAGGTTGAATGTCTTTCCCAAGGCTACCTTTTGGGAAACCAAACCTGATCCTCAATCCAAGGGCCGAGCACTCATTTGCTAATGTCACAGCAGGGAAAGTTTCAAGTCCTGTCTATTGCCTTTTGCAAGGCTTTGGTCCTAATTTGATTATATAGATCATATTCATATTCCCTTGAAATGTAGAGGTTTCCAAATCAAAAGTGATTGATCAATTGCTGGCAGCATAAATCATTCATAGGCACTAACTCAGATAAGGCCCCATTCATTATGCATCTTTTTGACAAAAAAGCAAATTTACCCAGCTCTGTAACAAACATTGCACCAATCTATCTAAATTGGTCAAGAATAGAAAAAATATCAGTGCTAATGAGCAAACCTGTTTCCTCACAAGGATTCTAAATGAGCAATGTTTTTGCAAGGAAATCCGCGAAGCAGTTCAAGACCCTCTATACATGTAATGTGCCCTGTGTAATTCTTCAGACTCTGGGTGGGTCAGGAGTTTCTCTAAAACCCACAGAGAGGAGCAGCCCTGGTCAAGTAATAATGTCTTTAATTCTAAGGGAACATACTGTGACTCCCTGCCCTACTCCATCTCAGGCATATAGAGAAGGGTCAGAGTTGGTGACTTAGAGGAAGGGACTCAGGAACTATATTTCTTTTCATCCAAAGGGAAAACAAATATCCAAGTCGTGGGATGGGACTTGAAGGCCATACTCCCACAGGGACTCTGTTCTCTGCTTTGTTTATCTCTTCACTGAAGAGTAATGATTCCTTGAGGTTTTTTTAGCTATAGAACAATAGACTAGCCATTAAAAAGCTATCATGCCACATGTCTTGTGATTTTCTTTGTGTTTTTTTTAAAATAGTTTATTGATTTTTAGAGAGAGAGGAAAGGAAAGGGAGAAAGAAACATTGATGTGAAAGTGTAACGTCAATCACTGCCTCCTGCATGCCCCCTTTTAGGGATCGAGCCCACAACCCCAGCATGTGCTCTAACCAGGAATCAAACCAGCAACCCCTGGGAACATGGGGGGACCCTCAACCAACTGAGCCACCCCAGACAGGGCACTAAATTCCTTATTTTAAACAATCCTATTGATCCAACCCATTCACTATACCAAAAAGATAAGAGCCAGCCCAAAGCATCACACAGGAAGGACACCAAGAAAACAACTATAGCCCTAACTGGTTTGACTCACGGATAGAGCATCAGCCCGTGGACTGAAAGGTCCCTGGTTGATTCCAATCAAGGGCATGTACCTTGGTCGTGGGCACCTCCTCAGTAGGAGGTGTGCAGGAGGCAGCTAATCAATATTTCTCTCTCATCGATGTTTCTAACTCTCTATCCCTCTATCTTCCTCTTTGTAAAATATCAATAAAATATATTTTTTTAAAAAACACAAAAAGAAAAACAACTATACTCTCCCCCCGATTTCAGCCAGGGCGCCTCACTGACAAACATAGAAGGCAAGGGACTCCATTGATGCAATTCAGAGCTGTCAGCCTCTTGGGAGCAGAGAGCAGCATGGGTTGAGATCAGAGCTGGAGAATGACAGAGGATACCTGGCACATTTTCTCTGACCTGAAAGTCTCTGGCCCTTTTTACCATAAGCACAATAGTCAGGACTGTGCTCCTGCAGGACTTCAGGCTCTTACAACCTGGATGTGAAACCAAGTGTTCTCATCTGTATGGTCCTAACTAAACAAACTGTCACCTCCTTAACTTTACTTCCTCATCTGGAAAATAAATAAAATAATAATAGCTCTGTTTGTTACACGTCTATAATTATGCCAAGTACTGTTCTGAAAGTTTTACATATTTTGATATTAACTCAGTTAATTTTCACAACAACAGTTATTATTATTCCCACATTACAGATGAGAAAACTGGCACAGAGAGTAAGAAACATGCCTGACCTCTCACCGCTAGTCTAGGGAGTGACATAGCCAGAATTCAAACTCAGGGAGGTCAGCTCCAAAATCCACACCTCTAAGTACTATGCCGTGCTCTATCTCAGTAGTACTAGTATACCTATTTTATAGGATTATTTGAATAATAAATACAATAAATGCATGTAAAATAGTTGGTGGTTAATAAGTAAAGGGTGCTCCAAAAATGTTACCTAAAATTAACGCCATTTTCAAAAATTTCCCAAGAGTGACTTTAGGCATATTAGACAATGTTTAAATGGTTCCAAAAATCATATTACATTACCTTGGAGAGGAGGTAAGAGGGTTGGGGGCTGAGGAAAGGCAGGATGGTGAAGGAGCATGTATTCTTCCCAGGTAAAAACACCCTGAGACTTAACATTGACCCCTAGGGCCCAGCTCAAAATGCTTTCCTCTACTCCTTTCCCCAAATGGGTCAGAACAAAAGTCAAGAAACTCACTGGCTTTCCCTAGGTGGGTTGGATCCGTGAATAGAGCATCAGCCCGCAGACTGAAGAGTCCTGGGTTTGATGCTGTCAAGGGCACATATCTTGGTTGCTGGTTCCCCAGCCCTAGTCAGGATGCATGCAGGAGGCAACCAATCCATGTGTCTCTCTCACATTGATGTTTCTCTTTGTCTCTCCCTCTTCCTTCCACTCTCTCTAAAATTCAATGCAAAAATATCATTGGGTAAGGAAGAAGAGGAAGAGGAAGAGGAAGAGGAAGAAGAAGAAGAGGAAGAAGAAGAAGAAAAAAAGAAGAAGAGGAAGAAGAAGAAGGAGGAAGAGGAGGAGGAGGAGGAGGAGGAGGAGGAGGAGGAGGAGGAGGGGGAGGAGGAAGAAACTTACTGGTTCAAAAATGCTCAGAGGGTTCAGTAGAGAGAAACAATTACATTTATGGGGCTCTGAGGAACAAAGTTCCTCCTTTGCTTCCTTAACTTAGAGTGCCCACCTTTCTTAGAATCCATCTTCTGGGGGGTCATCCTCTACCAGGTCACTGATTCAGTGAGACAAGCCCAGGGTCCTCCTATTCAGAAGAAGCTCCCTCCTTCTCCTTCCTGCGCCTCCTTTATGGGAAAGAGGAGCGCAGGTGGCATTCAGGGGAAAAAGTTAGGTGTTGCCTACTCAAGACTATGCGATACCATACATCTCAGTAGCAAAAGGGAAAGGAAATTGGTAGGATTTCCAAAGATTCCAGGCCAGTTCCCCAGGACTTGAGACCAAGCACTAGCAACAAACACCAAGCACTTACATCCCTGCATCCTCTAGACTTAATAGCTTCCTCAGACACTCATCAGAAGTGACTATGGCTGATCAAGATTTGGGGATGCAATCCAATTGTCTAATCCCATCTCAGAATGATTTACAAATCACCATTGTGAACCTAATTCTAAATGCCCAAACAGAATATTAACTCTGGAAACACTCCGAGTCAATTCACCACAAAATGGAAGAGTTTAAAATGAACACTCTCTGGAGAAACAATTTAAATTTTAATAAAAAACATCATAGGCAAGTTTCCAACAGCAATTCCTAAATCCATCCACTTTCACAATCTGTATCTAAGCAGAGCTGAACAAAAGCTCAGCTGAATGGTCTATGCTATCTTCTCCATATTTTCAGTTTAGTTTTTTTTAAATTGGAACCATTGGTGGATTTGCTGTTTTGTTCATTTCTTTCCATTTCTTTTTCCAGAGAACACATGCAACTTTACTGTCATAATCCCCGTATTCATAGGTTCCCTTTTGCAATAAGGCATTTCACCCAATTTCAAACAAAAGAAAGCTTCCAGTCAAGAAAGCCCCCAATTTGAGGCCTATTTAGTTCCTGGCTTTGCTCTACTGAGCCTCTGCTCTTCTAAGGGTCCCCCAACGCAGAGGCACATTCAGAAAAAACTTGAAGCAATGGAACATAGGCAACAACCACAGGGAACAACCAGGTCCTGGAGGCCTCCCACGATGCCAAACTGAAGTTTTCCCTGGTTGGAAGGAGAGGGGTTGACCAGGAACTGGAGAAGAGACCAGGACAGAGCAACATCAGGAGGAACTCACAGGGCTTGACACTGGCACTTACGGGGCTTCTTATGTTTTAACACTGAGCACTGGCACCAGTAACCTCCTAGCCTTGTCCATTCAGCAGTATCCACCACCACTACCTACGAGACAGTCGTATCACACACTAAACTCTCAGATCAGTTAATAGGAAGTCAAATGGCTCGGCCTCAAATGCACATGATCATTTTTTACAAAACATAACATAAACATACAAGTGCCTAGGTCCCTCTCCAAATCTCTTCACCCTGAATGTTTAAGAACATTCCCAGGCAGGCTCTGGCTATGTGGCTCAGGTGCAGAGCGTCCAGTGCACTAAAAGGTCACAGGTTCGGTCACTGACCGGGGCACATCTGGGCACCTGTGGGAAGCAACCGATCAATATTTCCCTCTCACGTTGATGTTTTCTCTGTTTCTCTTTCCCTCTCTCCCTCCCTTCCTCTTTCTCTCTCTAAAAAAAGAATAAAGCAGATTTTCTGGTGAGGATTTTTGTAAAGAGGAATATTACCAGACAGCCATTAAGACATTTAAAAATAATAATAAGGTAAAAAAAATCTCCACATATAGTTCTCAAGCACAGCCATAGTTAAGATCACTGCTGTAGCCTAATTTTCTAAGTGCACACTTCCCTACCCCTCTCCCTCTCTCCCCCCTCCCCCCACCACACTTCATCAGTGTTATCTCCCAGGCACTTTCAGATCTGGAGTGGGGACCCTAGGAATCAGGTGCAGGATCACTCTGCTAAGCTGTCACTTGTGCTGCAGACCCTGAGCCCCACCCCACCCACCTCCATCCCTGGGCCAAAAATAGAAAATAGCTAAGGCCATAGCAACAATTCAAGGAGCAATTTTCCTTATTCTTTAAATTTCCTAATTCTGGGCTCTATTTGTACTAACTTTTACAAGATGTATTTGCTGGGAATTAAAATGTTCTCTGTAGTTTGGAACTACAACTTAGGAGTGAGTCATGATTAAAGCTTTTTCCCATTCTAAGCAAAAAAATTAAGGCGCACAACACTTTAGTATAACACAGGCTGCGATATATTCTGTTTATGACCATGTGAATGTCACATCTTCTGGATTTGGTTCTCTTGTCTAAGTATACGTTTGCCTCACTTACCCACTTCGGATCTAGGCAAAGTGAAAGCCTCGTTGTTTCTGGTTTCCTAGTCATGTTAGCCCGAGAAAAGAAGATGTTTATGAGAGCAAATAATCAGAATGGCCCAAGAGGGAAAATGAAGCGAAGGAACTGCTGCTAACCTTTCCCTTCTGCCTGTGAAATGTGAAAACACCGTAAGTGTGGAAGTGCTGCTTTATACACTCAGGGAACTGAAGTCCATTCTTTTGCCTTGAAGGCTGAACAGTTCCTCTTTAGCCTTGTGGGTATACCTTCAGTAGCACTCTGTTAGAATTTAAAATCTGAGGCCTTAATATTTCACAGGGAAGTGTGAAACAGATGAATTACACAATCAAATAAATCATTCTAAACTTTCCACCTCTCATTGGTCTACTAAATTTAATCTCCAGTTGGATTTTTAACTCATAAATTCTGCAAACTTGATAATAAAACTATTTAAGCATTTGTTGACTTATTTATACTAGAGGCCTGGTGCACAAAATTCGTGCACTTGGGGGAGGCAGGGGTTGTCCCTCAGCCTGGCCTGCAGCCTCTCGCAGTCTGGGAACCCTTGGGGGATGCCTGAGTGATGGCTAAGCTGGCAGTTGGACATCCTTAGCACTGTCATGGAGGCAGAAGAGGCTCCTGCCACCAGTTGTGCTTGCCAGCCATGAGCCCAGCTTCTGGCTGAGCGGTGCACCCCCTGTGGGAGTGCACTGATCACCAGGGGGCAGCTTCTGTGTTGAGCGTCTGCCCCCTGGTGGTTAGTGCACATCAGAGTGACCGGTCTTTCTGCTGGTCATTACATCATTCAATTGATTTGCATATTAGGGTTTTATTATATAAGATTTTTGCCTCATCTTATTCTTTTGAGAATCAAACACTTAAAATCTTAAAATCTACCTGATTGAAATCTGAATTCCAATCAATTATGTATAAAGGATTCAAGTATCTTACTTTCTGATGATTCAAAATATTCTGCCTCTTGCACGCCCTCCACTGGGAATTGGGCCTGCAACCCAGGTATGTGTTCTGACTGAAATCGAATTGTGACCTCCTGGTTCATAGGTCAATGATCAACCATTGAGCCACACCAGCCACACAAATCCACATTCTTTGCACTGATGTTTCCCTCACTTCAGGCTCAAGACTGCTAGGCTCAAAAATTTAAGACAAACTCTTTGAAATGGGATTCTGGTTGATACTTAAAATTGGTTATAAAATTACCACTTACTGTCCTGAAAGCAATCCCAAAGAACTGTAAACCCAAAGCCATTCCAAAAGTCAATATTCCCAAGTCACTTACCAAGAAATTGGAGAAAAAGCTTCATGCTTTAGCACTCAGTGTTTTGGAAGGAGACAGAGATATGTTCAGCTGGGGTTTTGAAGGCAAGTTCATAAAGAGGCTATTTTACAAGGTGAGGCGCGGGGTTAAGTAATCCACAATGGAAGCAGGAGTGCCCAGGGACTAATCAGCAGAAAATGTTCTCACCTTTGGGCCCTAGAGAGGCTGGAGACGAAAATGCAACCAAAGGCATGTCAGAACTGCAGCTGCGACCTCAAAGGAAAAAGCCACTGCAGGAATAGTGACCCTGAGGTCAAAGGATGTAGGTAAAAGCTTGTAATACCACAAGCCTAGTCTCCCTGGCTCTGTTATCTGCTGTGGGAACTTCCCACTGGTAAACTCTAACTAAAAGTCAAGGCGAGGAAGCCTACCAACAGCCCGGAGCAGAGAAGGTAAATGGGCAGAACGAGGAAAATAACCAGCTTAATGACGTTGCAAAAGCAATGGCATTTCTGGTGCTTCCGTGGAGGGACTATCTCGAAAATGGATGCAACTTGTATTGGCAGTGTAGTGTGTATCACTCTCCATGAGATAAATTCATAATCCTACCTGGTTTCATTCTCTCTCAGGGATAAAAACACATTCACACTATCAAATAGATGGAATTTTTCCACTTACTTAAAGTACTTACTGTTTTCATAAACTTTCGCTTGATCTATCTCATTTCCAAAGGCAGTGTTTCCATTTTTCTCCTGGAGTGACAGAGCACTGTATGGGGATGCAGGAAGTGTGAGGGCCTCCAGCAGGGTGCGCTCCACCCCCCCAACCCCCACCCCATCCCATGCTTATTCCCATATGGAAGAGAAAGGGAGAAAAACAGCTGTTCCCTGGTCTTCATTACAGACTTCAGTTTCAAGTCCTTTATAATCAACGATGCACAGAGAACTTCATTCATTTAATTGGGAGGAAAACGGAATAAAGACAGAGGAGAGAAGCTGAATGGAAGGATGCTCTCAAAGATACTTCACCGACATGCCACCATTTTCACATCCAAAGTGTAATTTGCATATATTCAACAAGGAAACATGTTTCAAAAAGTAATTTAAACAAGCTAAACAGCTGGTCTGAAACAAAAGCTTCTCCTTAAGCATAGTTTAGATGTTAAATGTAAAGCTTGGAAGAATACTTCCCAAAACACCCCTACAGCACACAAATTATTCTATAGCGTGTACGGGGACACCTCCTAGCATTTAGTTACCCAATAGTGCTCCATAAAGAAAAAAAAAGGGAAACTAAGGTCAACACCAATAATTTTAAGACATTAAAGCTTAAGTGTTCCAAGACTGAAAGTGGAACTTGAAGCCAGAATATTCGTCTTGCCAGCAGAAGGCTTATTAAATAATAATACCCTACAGATCTGAAAAAGACCTCTGAACCCTGAGAGTATATGACTAGAAAAAACAAAATTATATGAGGTATGAATTGCTCTGGGACATGCAAGGGACATGTTATATAACAATCCTTTAAAATTTTTCAAATTAGTTTGAAGGAGCTCAATTTCCCATCCACCCCAGTTGGCAGGAAGATATATTGTCATTTTGGGCTCTCTGTACCATCCCTAGGATGCCAAAATAGATCCCATAGATCGACAAAACAGCGCTGCCCAGGTTTTGAGCAGAGAAGAGCCTCAGTCTGTGGCTGCCACAACTCCCATTTGCTCTTTGGGGCCCCACGATCCCACTGTGGAGCACTGGCCTCTCACCATCTGTCCAGGCTGCTATGCCATCTGTGGGCTAAGCCAACAAGCTTTATTTGTTGATGGGCAACTCGCTGGCAGCTTCACTCATGTTTAGGCCAAGCCCAGCCATGGGGGTTTTGCCTGCCCCTAAGCCCACATCTCTGTCCTCATAGGTATTACCTCAGACCCCTGACCCTCAAAGTTGCAGCATCTAAGTGAGTTTAAGTCTTTCTACTTCCCAAGAGGCCTATTACCTTTCATCCTCTCAATCCTGGGAGATAAACCCAGGTAGACATTTTTTTCTCCTCTCACACTATAAACCCAGATTGATTTGTTCTCCCCTTTTGGAAATTATAACCAATTGCTAATTTCCTTAAACACACAAATACACAGTAATTTTTTAAAATATGTTTTTATGCATTTTAGTGAGAGGGAGAGAGATGTTGAGACAGAACCATGGATTGGCTGCCTCCTGTATGTCCGCTGTTGGGGATGGAACACCAAACCTAAGGAGGTGCTCTGACTGGGAATCGAACCACATGCAACCAACTGAGCCACATGGGCCAAGAATGCACAAGTATTTTCAATGTGTTTTTTCCCAGAAGGGTCTACACTAGCCTGCCAGCATCCCCACAGTGGAAGACTCTCTGTATGACACTCAGGCATTAGGAACCCAAAGATTCTTGAGAGAGGAAAAAAATCCATTTCCTTCCTGATGAGATTACTGAAAGTGGATGTGAAGCACATGATGTTTCAGAAGGTCACCCTATTTGACTACATCCATTATAAATCTATTTTTCATTCATTTATTCAAAAATGTTGCTGGAGCTTCAACCATAGTTCAAGCAGTGCGACAGGCACTGGACATAGAATAGTGATGAAAAGAAAGTGTTGTCCTGCTGTTATAGAGTTTACAGTCTCCAGTTAGCATGATGAAAGCCGGTAGACTCATCTCTGGGGACACAGAAAGTATAGGGCAGGAGCCCTGTGTTGGAAGGGTATTTAAACATAGCTAAGGTAGGACAAGTACATGCAATGATTGATGCTAAAAGCCAGAAGTACAAATGATAGGTTCCATATGGAATTCTAAGAGTGAATGAACAATCACCAGATTTGAAGAAATAAGTAATAATTTTACGAGGGAATAGGTATTTAAATCAGACACAAGGAAGGCGAAGAAGTTTGGATAATGAAGAAAAAGGACTACCAAATTACATTCAATAGCGAGAAAATGTCTGAAAATTCAAGACTGTCAAGTAACCTTTAACGGGAGCAAAAAGCACTTACTTTAATCTTGTTTTTAAAAGAATGTTTAGGATAGGCTCAAATTTTATCATTCATCTCACTCTTTAAAGAGCTTCTCTTGCAATGTTTTCAACTTGGAAGTATTAGATAAACTCATAACTTATGAAACTGCCTCTCTCAATTTTCTTTTATCATGGAAAATTGTGTACCTCATGTTGAAGTAGGTAGAGAAACACCCCTTTCAAAAACAAACAAACGCTTTATATAATCTCAATGGAAGAGTAATTTGGCCTGATCTTTCTAAAAGGTAATTTGGCAGTTAGCATCAAAAGCCTAAGAAAAATGGGCAAACCATCAGGACTCATAAAGCTACTTTTAGGAGCTTATCTAGGGAAATAATAGAAAAATATTCACAAAGATTTTGGTGAAAAATAGTAATTATGCTGATATTTTTAAAAGTAAATAATTTTTAGGCAGCTTAAGTATCCAAAGTCATGGATATGTCTAAATAATTTATAATAGAGTCTGATAAAAATTATCTTGAACATTTTATATTTAAAAATATAAAAAACACTTAAAAGTTGAAAAAATCAGGTTATACACTATGAACAGTATAATTTCAAGTATATCAAATATTATGTGTACATAATATATTCAGATGGTGAAAGAAATATTTAAAATGCCAAGACTTGTTATCTCTTGCTGGTAGGATTATGAGCAAAATGTGTTCCTTCCTTATGCTTTCATGTATTATTTTAAATTTAACATTTCCACAACAGATATATGTTGGGAAATACAGTCTCATGCATGCACTCTTTTGACCCCAACTAGGCCACATAAGGATGGATCTTGGACCTGGAATGCTTTCTTACCAAGAGCTAGAATCCTCTCAGGCTTAGCACTTTGTGTAGAATATCTTTCCTGTTTCAGACTTAATTCATGCTCCTTTGTTCAGCTTACTGGTAAGTTTGTGTATCATATGACACTTGGCCTACCCTATTGCTATATCTGTGCCTTGCAGAGAAGGGATGGGATCCTTTATTCTGTAGCACAAAGGGGGAGAGATAACTGCCTTGCATCAACCATGCTGATAAATACATAAATATAAATGGTATAAACACACATGTTAAAAGAGATTCATTTTCAGATTGAAGAAGAAACAAGATCCAACTTTATGCTGTCTATAAGAAACCCACTTTAAATGCAGAGACACAGATAAATTAACTGTAAAAAGATAAAAAGTATGCACCTTGCTCATATTAGCCAAAACAAAGCTGCAGTAGCTATATTTATATCACACATACAGAATAAGAAATATAATCAGACATAAAGACAGGCAGCAAATAAAACTAGAGGGTGCAATTATCTAAGAAGTATAATAATATTAATTGTATAGGCTCATAACAACAGAGCTTCAAAAATACATAAAAGAAAAAGTGATAGAACTCACAAATCCACAATTATAGCAGGATAGAGCAGATAGAGAAATCAGTATAGAAGGCCCAAACAGCAATATCAAACACATTGACATAACTGACATTTATAGAACGCTTCACTTTACACTGCAAAATACATTCTTTTCAAGTGTATATAGAACATTCACAAAGAGGGATGATATTATGACAGTAAATCAAATCTCAACAGATTTAAAAGAATAAAAATCCTAAGTCATGTTTTCAGGGAAAATGGATTTGAATATCAATAACAGGATGATATCTGAAAAATATCTAAATAGTAGGAAATCAAACAAAACACTTCAAATACCCCTGGGTAAAACAGAAAATATCAATGAGGGATCTTTGCAAAAGGATAAACACATAGATCAATGAAAAAGAATATTGCTGTGTTTAGAAATAATCCTACACAAATATAGTCAACTAACATTTGACAAAAATGAAAATGAATTTCAGAAATGACCACCTTTATGACAAATGGTGATTGGAAAAGTGAATGCCCAGGAAAACATGAACATCAGTTCTTATTTAAAAATTGACTATAAACCTAAATGTAAAAATATAAAGCTCTCAAATTTCTAGAAAAAAATGTGTTAGATCTCATGTTAGGCAAAGATTTTTTTAACATATGGTATTTAACATGTCACACCAAATGTTAAATCTATGGAAAGAATAATAAATTGAGCTTTATCAAAATTATAAAGCTCTACTTTCATATATATATATATCTAAACTAATAAAAGCGAAATATTAAAATTAACCGTTTCTCCGAGACAGGGTAAGCCACGCCCACCAGCCAATCAGAGCGGCTGTATGCAAATTAGCCCAGCCAACATGGCGGCCGCCACTCACGGACCTGAGTAAACAGCCCTTTCCATTGCGGCAGCAGCGAAAGTGAAGCTGCGCCCCTCAG